>QPMI01000644.1:0-119904 GCA_004431415.1 Cyanophora paradoxa
GGCACTTCCGGCCAGGTTGGGCGTAGGGAAGGGTGAGGAGAAGAGGGTGCGGGGGAGAGGGGTCTCGGAGGAAAATTAAGCTAGCTGCCACGCCCGAGTGCCGCCGCCGGGGGCGGGGCGGGGCGCTGGAGGGCGGCGGGGCGGGCGCGGGAGCCGGGGGGCGGGGTGGGGTGCTGGAGCCGGGGGCGGGGGCGGGGCGCTGGAGCCGGAGGGCGGGGGCGGGACGCTGGCGCCGGCGGCAGGGGCCGGCATGGAAGCCGGGTCCGGGCGAGCCTCGTCTGGCTCTGGGGGGGGGACCGAGCGTACACGTCTCTGTACCGACCTCGGGGAGGAGGAGTCCGGGTGGGCGCCCTTTGGGCCCAGGCCGGGGGAGAGGGGCGGGGGCGTGGGCCCGCGGGGCCTGGGCTCTGGCGGGGGAGGACCGGCGCGGGCGCTAGGGAGTAGGACGTGGGCGCACCCTGCCGTTGTTGTATATCGGACGGCGCCGACGGCCCCGTCGCGCGGCGAGCTCGAGGCGGAGGGGAGAGGTCGAGATGCAGGGCGAGATCTGCAGGCGCGCGGGCACGTTCTGTAAGGATGGGGCGGCGCGCGCGGCGCCTGCAGCATGGCGGCGGCGTTCGAGGAGCAGCGGCGGCGGCGCGCGACGGCGGGAGCGTCGGTTTAGAGAGCTGGTGGTTATCGGACATCTGCTATGCGGCGGGTGGCGTGTAAGTGGCCGGGACGGGCCGTGGCGCATGCGCGGCGATGGCGGGAAACCGGGCGAGGTCTAGGCGGCCGACCGGCGCCGTTTGCGCGTTCTAGGGCTGTAGTATTATACCGGGAGCGGCAGCGTGCTGTCTGTACTTCCCGCGCGGGGTGCCGGCGAGGTCCTCGACATTCAAAAAGTGGCTCGATGATGTCGGCGGGCTCCACGACGCTCCGGGGGCGGGCTGCCGGCTTCGGCGGTCGTGCTGGACGGTGATGTGCTCGTGTCGCCTGGCGGGCTGCGCCCGGCTGGCCTAACTAGCGTTGTCGGTCCACGGGGGTCGGGTGGAGCTGGCGCGCGACTTTCCGAGCAGCTTGACACGCGGCGTTATCAGGCACCCACGGGTGGGAAGCCTGGCCCGCCGCGCTGCCGTAATCGTCGCGCGTAATATACCGACTGTAAGTAACAGTAAGTGGCTATAGCTGTTGTCAAATTCAAATAAGCACTAGCTATAGTCTGACTGCCTCGGGTCCGGAGGCTCTAGAACTGATCATAAATCGAGCTGCAGCTCGATTCAGAGTCAGCGAAGAAGAGAGAGGGAGGGAGCCGGGCCAGTCAGTCTTCTTCTTCTTCTGCTTCTGCTTCCCACCCACCCACCCGTCCGTCCGTCTCACCTGGACGGCGCCCTTGAGCTGCGCCCGCTCGCCGCAGTCCGAGTTCGAAGTTCGGCGGTCACATGACCGCGCAGGCCTCGCAGCCCTTCTCCGTTTTGCAGACGGGGCAGCCCTTCGAGAACAGCGAAGTGAGCCCAGGCGGCCAGCGAGGGCCCCGCGGCCGGGCGCTGGCAGGGCGGGGCAGCCGGGCGCTGGCGGGGCGGACCTTGCAGCCGGTGGCCTGGTGCCGCTTGCGGTCGCCTCGATGAAGCGCTCGAGCTGCTTCTCGTCCATGGCCTGCGCGGGGGCGGCGTCGGCGGCGGCGGCGCCGCGAGTCGAGGGCGCGGGGCCGGCGCCACGCACGTCGAAGTCCGGCACCTCTCTGCCCTTGGGCGAGGCGAGGGCGTGGCCCCCCTCTGGCCCGCGGGCGAGGGCGCGGGCCGGGCGAGGCCGCGGGGAGGCCGCCTGCGAACGAAGAAGTTTCGGCGAACGAAGTTTCGGCTATAAATAGCCGGGGGTACCGGAGGCGCGAGGGAGTCGGGGGCGGTGGGGGCGGCGCCGTTGGGGAGGTGGGGCGCCCCCGGGCCCGCCGGAGGGCGGCCTCAAGGCGCTGCGCGTGCTCCCGGTGGTGCCCGGCCCCGCCGGCCCCGCCGGGGCCCGCCGCCTGCAGCGCCGCCTCGAGCTGCGAGGTGCGCGCCAGCCACTCCTTGATCTCCCGCACCTGGCCCTCCAGCGCCGCGGCGCCGCCGCCTTCCGCCCCCGCCCCCGCCCCCGCCCCCGGGGCGGAGTGGAGGGCGGCGAGGAGGGACACCAGGTTGGAGACGAAGGACTCGCGCTCGGCGCGGAGGCCGCGCTTGCCGCGCACGCGCTCCGCCAGCGTCTCGATGCGGTCCCGTGTCTCCGCCAGCTCCGCCGACGCCCGCTGCAGGCCCTCCCGCCTCTCCTCCAGGTCCTGCGCCCGCCGCAAGCCAAGCCCACCTCAGAGTAAAGAAGAAGAAGAACGAGGAACTAGCTCGGCTTAATCAAACTAGCCAAATGAAGAACTAGAGCTCAGGATCGATGGGTGGGCGGACGCACGCGGGTGCGGGCGCGGAGGGCGTCCTTGAGCGCGTTGAGCTTCTCGACGGGGAAGCCGAGCTCGGCCTGCTTCTTCTGCTCGGCCGCCCCTCAGAGTCAGCGAAGAAGAGAGAGGAGGGGGAGAGCGAAGAAGAAGAGAGAGGCCTAGGGAGGGAGCCGAGCTATCTATCTAACCAGCTTTCTGGATCTATCTAGTCTTCTTCTTCTGCTTCCCACCCACCCGTCCATCCGTCTCACCTGGACGGCGCCCTTGAGCTGCGCCCGCTCGATGGCGCACTCCTCGAGGCCCTCCTTCTGCTTCTCGACGGCCTTGCGGATCTCCTTGAGCACCGAGCGCAGCGTGACGACGTGCCCGGCCAGCATGTCGTACACCTGCGCGGCGGCCGCTGAGCGGGAGCCGGGAGGCTGGGCGGGCTGGGCTGGAGCCTGGGCTAGGCAAAGAGGCAATCTCGTTTATCTATCGATCTATCTAGCTGCCGAGGGGCGGCTGAGGGCGAGCCGAGGGGCGGGGCGGGGCGGGGCGGGGCGGGGCTAGGCAAAGAGTTCAGGAACGCTATAACCATCTTATATCTTGACTGTCTTGAGAACTATCTTAAGCCTGAGATACTTTCAATGTTCCTCTGACCTGCTTGGCGGCAGCAAGCTCCTGGTACTTCTCCTGCGCCGTCTCCCGGAACCGCGCGTCCTGCAGCTCCGCCACCATCCCCTCGTACTCCGTCCGCCGCGCCTGATTAGAAGAGTGAGCGAGAGGGGTACAGGGAGGAGTAGGGGGGTACGCGGCGCGCTCGCTTGCCTGGAGCTCGTCGTTCTTTGCGAGAATGAGGAGGCGGAGGCCGGTGACCTTGCGCGCCGCTGCTTCCAGCTCGCCCCGCCGCACCTGCCGCCCCGCACGGGGAGAGGTCAGAAGACACCGGGCGCCTCCTTTCTACCCGTGTACCCGGCGCGCCCCTTCCATCCGTCCTCACCTGGAGGCGGCGGGCGATCTCGGCCGAGGCCTGCTTGTGCACCTCCGCAGGCGACATCTGCCGCCCCGTCGGCTTGGTTGGTTGGTTGGGGGGGGGGGGGAGGAGGGGGGGTACGCACGCCGGAGAGGTCCGCGCCGAGCGAGGCGACGAGCTCGATGAGGGGGCTCCCCGGCGGTAGAGAGATCGAGGAGCCGGCCTGCGCCATCGACGGAGACGGGAGATGAGGAGGGCTCGGCGGCGGCGACGCTGCCGCGCTCGGGGCGGGGCGGGGCGGGGCGGGGTCGGGCGGGGGCTACCGGGGCCTTGGAGACCTGCTCGAAGGTCTTCTGCAGGTCTTCCTTCAGCGCCAGCAGCTTCTCGTGCTCCGCCCTGCGCCCCGGCTGCTTGAGGGGGACGGGGGGGGGGGGGGGGGGGGGGGGGGGCTGGCTGGGCTAGGGGGGCCGCTAGGACGCTAGGCTAGAACGAGTGGGAGGGAAGCTAGGAGGGACGGTAGGATGTCGCCGCGGGAGTGAGCCGAACGCCGCGTGCAGGCTTTCAGGGCGACGCCGGACTGTTCTCACGGCGCCGGGGCCGCCCGTTAGGGGGCCACCGCTCTCTCTGCCGCCCCGCGCGTGCCCCGCGGCCGCACCCTCAGGGCCGCGGGGCGCACCGAAACCGGCGCGGCGGGGCGGCCCATAACAGAGAAGAAGCGGGGGAAGGAAAGCTAGGGGATTCTAGCCTGGCCTAGAGAAGGGGCGAGGCTGGAAAGGCTGGGCGGAAAGAAGGAAAGGAGAGCTAGGCTAGGAGGAGGCCAGGAAAGCGAGGGGAAACGCTTAAAGCTTCCAGCGCGCACCGCCGGGCGTCGAGGGCCTCGGACTCGGTGGCGAACTGCTGCCGCAGCGCCTTCGCCTCCGCCAGCAGCGCGTCGTACTCCGCCTGCCAAAAGTTCGGTCGGAGAGGAGGAGGCGGGGCGGAGCGGAGCGGAGAAGGCGGTGCGGGTTCTAGATTCGAGGCCCGCTCTCCTTGCTAGCGGGGCGCACCTTCTTGGACTTGAGGCCCTCGCCCTTCTGGAGGCGCGCGTCCCGGATGGCGCTGATCTGCGCGCGTGGGGTTCGCCTCAGAAGAGAGGCGGGACGGGGGCGGGGCGGGGCCGTGCCTGTCCGACGACCGCCTCGTGCGCCTCCTTGACCTGCGCGGGGGTCTCAGGGGGGGTACAGGCAGCAGGGGGGGCGGGGGGGGGGGAAGGGAGCTATAGGAGGGAAGCCGAGAGATCTAGGCCATGGTTCCTAGCTCCTCCGCTCTCTCTCGGCGCTGGCCAGCCAGCGGCCCCCGGAGCTTCAGCGCCCCCCCCCCCCCCTCCTCCCCCCCTTGCTTCGTTCGCACCTGGGCGAGCTTCTCGGAGAGGCGGCCGATCTCCTCGCGCACGGTCACCGCGTCCCGCATCGTCTCCTCGCACTCCTCCTTCCGCGACAGGAACTCCTGCGGGGCAGAGCAGAGGCGTCAGGGAGCTAGCAGCTAGCGGGGAGGGCGGGCGGGGCGGGGCGGGGCGGGCGCGGGCTAGGAGCTGGCGGAAGCTAGTGCGGACGGGGAGCTAGTCCGGAAGCTAAGCGAGAGGGGGTGGCAGGAGCCAGCGGCGCCCGAGGGCGGGCGGGCGCCCGAGGCAGAAGCGTCAGAAAGAGGGGCGCGCTGGCGGGGAGCCGGGAGCTAGCTATCGGAGAGCCGTTGGCAGGGCGAGTCACGGGAGCTAGCTAGGGGAGGGGTGACGGGCGGGGCGGGGCGCCGGCACCCGAGGGCGGGCGGGCGGGGAGCTAGGCTAGAAGCCGGCGGGCGGAAGGGGGGGGGGGGGGGGGGGACAGCCTTCGCTTGGAGCCAGGCGGGGAGCTAGGAGCTAGGGGGGCGGGGCCCGGGGCGGGCTGGGGCGGGCACCTGGTGCTTGGCCTCAGCGACCTCCTCCATCTCCCGCAGCTCGTGGAAGTGCCGCTCCCGCTCCTGCGAACGAAGGGGGGGGGAAGGAGCGTCAGGGAGGGGTCGGGGATGGCATCGGGAAGCGCCTTCTAGATCCCCAGAGCCAGATTCGGGTCTAGATCCCACCCGGAATCCCGAGAGGGAGGGCGCGGGCGGGCGGACCTCACGGATGAAGTCCTCGTCGCTCTGCTTCTCCTCCGACGGGCCGCCTTTGCTCCGCCCGCCCAGCGCGTACAGGTGCGTGATCACCGTCGCCGGGAGCACCTCCTCGTCCGGCGCGTGCGCCGCCGCCGCCAGCTGCGCCCGAGCGCAAGAAGGCGTCAGCCCGCGAGCGCTAGCTCATCTTGGCGGCCGCTAGCATCGGAGCAGGCGACGTCGGCCGGCGCGCTTCTAACGCTTCTAACGCGCCAGCTAGCTAGCTGGCTCTTGGGCCAAGCTCGGCCTCCTCCCCACGGACCTCCATCTCCATCTTAGGAAGGAGCCTAGCCTGAGATAGCGAAGGCGCTAGCTTATGGCTCAAAATATAGCTTAAATTGGCTAAGTCTGTAGGAGAATGTGGCTAAAATACAGCTTAAATTGGCTTATGGCTTAGGCACCTCCATCTCCATCTTGGCGGCGGCGATGTCGCGCTGGAGGACGTCGACCTCGCCCACCGAGTCGGCGTAGGCCGCCTTCAGCGCCGCCAGCTCCCGCGTCTTCCCGTGCTCCACCTGAGCGGATTCGATCTCAGAGAACGGATCGAATTTGATCCGGATGAGAGGGGAGGGGCAGGCGGGGCGGGAATTCGATCTCGGGGACGGATGGACGGGCGGGGCGGAGGATGGATGGGAGGACGATGAGAGGGGGACGGGCGGGCGAGGCAGGAGTTTGATCTCAGATAACGGGTGAAATTTGATCCGGGAGGGGCGGAGGATGTACGGGAGGACGATGACAAAGGGGACGGACAAGCGGGGCGGGAATTTGATCCGGCGGGAAGCGGACCTGCTCGAGGTGGCCGAGCTCGAGGACAAGTTCGTCGTACTCGCGGAGCTCCCGCAGGAACCGCTGCACCTGCTCCACCGCCGCCGCCGTCCCCGCCGGCAGCGCAGCCGTCGAAGGCGACGACGAGGACGAGGAGGACGACGGCGCCGCGCCCTCCGCGCCCTCGCCCTTCGCCGCCTTGGCTTCCGCGGCGGCGGCGGAATCGTCGGCTGCCGCCTTGGATTCGGAGGGCGCCTGCAGGAGCCGCGAGGAGAGGGTCTTGACGATGGAGGGCTCGGCCCGCGCCAGCGCCTCCTCGGTCGTGAGCGGCCGCACGGAGCTCAGGAGCGCCTCGTCGTCGTGGAGCCAGCGGGAGAGCCACTCGGCGTTGTTCGCCTCCTCCTCCGCCGCCTCCTCCGCCTGCGCGTCGCCGGCCTCGGCGCCCTCCGGCGGCGGCAGCGGCTCGATCAGGTACTGCTTCTCCAGCTCGGCGCTGATGTGCGGCGCCGGGCCCTCCAAATCGTACAGCGCGTCCCTCTTCGGCAGCGCCCGGACCTTTACCCGCAGCCGCACGGAGCCCGCCTTGTTCACCAGCGTCGTGGCCCCGTCCGCGCTCTGCCGCGCGCGGCGCCGTCGGTACCAGCCCGGCCGGTCGCCGCGGCGCCGGCCTTCCGGCGCGGTTGCGCACCTCGATATGCCAGAGCGCGCTGTCCTCGCTCGCGAAATCGTCCTGGTGCAGGAAGCACATGTCTTCGGGGCCATCCGGAGTCGGAGCCGCCAGAAAGCCTGAAGAGGCGGAGCGGGACGCGGCGAACGCGATTCAGAGGCGTGTACGGGATCTCAAAGCGAGATGTCGAGGCGCACCGTCCGCGACCGCGCTGTGCAAGGCGCTCCACACGATTCCGTCCACCGTGGCATGCCGCCGCACCTGGGCGAAGCCGGCGTGAAGCGAATGCGACGAAACGGCACGAGATGCCTACCTCGAGCTGAACGGCGGGGGACTGCAGGTCGGTGCCCCGGGACGGCCGGTATATCCAGGCGGCTGTCTCCGACTGCAGGCTAGCCGCGTAGAGGACATCGCCGCCGTCGCTGAGAGCGATGACCGCGCGCTCTGCGGGATCCATCTGGCCTGGAATTGCGGGCGCCAGCGGGTCGGTCGGCCGAGCTTTGTTGACCAGCGGCGGAAAAACAACAATCCCCGTACCCCGGCAAACGATGCTCGCCGCAGCAGCCAGGCTCGCGGTCCGGCGTGGCGTCGCCGCTCCGGTGCGGCTGCTTGCGACCGATGCGGGCGTTGCCGAGGCGGCGAAGGCATCGTCGTCGGTGCGCTCGCCACCGCCGCCCCCGCGCCGGCCAACATTGCCGCCTCTCGATTGAAGTTCCGTGGCTAGCTGCCGCTGACCTTGCGCTGTGCCCGCAGGCCGCCGGCGATAGCGCGTCGAAGAACCGGCGCCCGCGCCAGAACACCAAGTACACAGAGGATCGCAAGCGATTCGAGAACGAAGTGCGTGAACGCCGCTCAGCCCTGTCGCCGCCCGGGCGCACGCCATGACGCCACTTCGGCGCTCAGTACCGCGAGGCGCGGCTCCGCATCATCGAGGAAGTGAAGCAGAAGCAGCTGGAGAAGCAGAGGAAGGAAGCGCAGCGGCAGGCGATACTAGAAGAGAAGCGCCGCCAGAAGGCGAAGGAGTTGGAGGAGATCCGGGCTATCAGGAAGGCGCGCCCCCGCGTCCAGCGCACGGCGGCGGTCGCGGCCGATTCACCGCCCGCCTGCAGGCGAGGGATGAGAAGGAGGCGGAGCTGCGGAGGCAGCGCAAGGAGAGGCGGATCGCCGCCGGCCAGCAGTCGCAGCGGGAGATGATCCAGGAGCAGCGCGAGGAGCTGATGCACATGGCGCGGGAATTCTTCGAGGTATGCGGAACGGTACGGGTGGTAGGTCGGCGGCGCGCGCCCGGCCGACTCGCCGCGCAGGGGAGCGAGAACTGGATCGTGGGGGACACGCCGGAGTCGATGGCGAAGCTGCAGGCGATGGTCGAGGAGGCGATGAAGCCCGAGAACCGCGTCTCCTTCGATCAGAACTTCCCGGAGGAGCAGTGGGACGAGGAGACCGAGACATGGGTCCGCCCGCCCCCGCCCCGCCCGCGCCCGCGCCCGCCCGCCGGCGGCGCCGCCGCTGACGGAGAGCGCCCACCCGGACAGGCTCGGTTCCGGTACGGAGACGTGGAGCAGGAGCTGGCGTTCAAGCCGGAGGCGTGGGGCCTGGAGCTGGACACGAGCACGCTGCCGCGGGAGGGCCTGCAGACGCTCATCAAGCAGCGGAACGAGCTGCTGGCGGCAGGCTTCGACCTCCCGCCCGCGATCCTGGAGACGCTGGAGAAGGCGGCAGCCGAGCAGGGCATCGGGAAGGACGGCGAGGAGCTGGGCGACATGGGAGACACGCGGCGCCAGGCGGAGCTCTGGAAGCGCCAGGAGCGCCTCAAGCAGCAGTCCATGCAGGTCCGCGCCGCTTTCTTTCGATTTCTTCATCTTCGCTTTGTCTCATGCACGGGCGCCCGTGCTCGCAGCTGGACACGACGCACGACCGGAGGCTCGAGGCGGCGCGGGCGGTCGGTGTCGGCTCGGGCGACCCGCTGGCCGACTTGGACCTCGACGAGGAGCCCGCCAAGCAACGATAGCCGCTGCTTCGTTCCTCTTTCTCTAATTTCCATCCAGCACGCGATGCCCGAGCTCGCCAGCCGGGGCGGGGAGGGCGCGGGGGGACGGGGCGCGCGGGCAGCCGACGGCGTTGGGCAGGGCAGGGGAATGAAGCGGTGCATGCAGTAAACACAACAAAGGAAAGACAAGACAGAAGCGAGCGCGTCGAGCTCGCGTTAAACGTTGACCCGCGCGAGTTGGGGTACGCGGCGCTCCCTAATCCAAGGCGCGGCTCGCTGCGCACCGCAGCGCTCGGACGGCGCATACGAGGCTTCTTTAGCTAAGCTTCGAGCTGCCGTTCAGCTTCAGGCTCCGAGAATGCGAGGAGGCGTGGAGATGCTGAGCCAGCGATGCTGAGCTTAGCTAAGCGACGGGGGAGATGCTGCGGCTGAATAAGCGTCGCTAAGCAAGATGTATCCTCCTCCGTACGGCCTGCCGCCCGCGGCGATGCCCTTCGCGGCACCGCTCGCTCCGATCGGCCTGGGCGCCCCCGGGTTCGGAGCGCCGGCCTTCCCGCAGGCGCAGCGGTTCCTGGACCCGCAGGCGTGCGAGCTGGAGCTGAGCGGGCCGTCGCTGGCGACGGGCCGCGCGGGCGTGGAGAACATGCTCCGCCTCTTCCTCCGCACGTCTTTCGGCCACGCCGCGCACCCGGCCGGCGCCGCGGCTCTCGTCAGCGCCGAGCTCATCGGCTCGACCTCCGGTGCGTTCCGCGGCGCCGCGCCACGCCGCGGGGGAGTGCGGGCGGGCGGGCGGGCGGCGAGCGGGCGGGCGGGCGGGTGCGCAGGCTCGCTGCCGGTGCGGGTGATCGACCCGGCGGACGGGAGCGGTGTGGTGTACCTCTCGTTCACGCCCACAAAGGCCGAGGAGTACGAGGTGCGCCCCGCGGTCCGCCCCGCCCCGCCCAACCCCGCCCCGCCCGACCCTGCCCAGCTCTGGTGTCTGGTGCAAGGCGAAGACGTGCGGAACAGCCCGACAAAGTACTACGTAAACCCGGGTCCGTCCGTCCATCCCCGGACGGCCGCGCCCGCCGCCGCCCGGCTCTGTTTCCAGCGCGCTCAGCGCAGCCCCCTGCAGGCCCTGCCTTCGGGTTCGTACTGCCGGCGCGCCTCCCCTCGAACCCGCCGGCCGGCGTCCAGTTCTCGATCCCGATGGAGGTACCCCCCGGCCCCCTCCCGGCCCCCTTCTCGATCCCCACGGCGGTCCCTTCGCTCGCAGGCCGTGGACCGCTTCGGGAACGGGTGCATCGTGGGCGGCGAGGCGCGGGCGCTGCGCGTGACCCTCACGGCCCTGGACGAGACCGGGGCGCCCGCCGCCGCCCCGCGCCTCGCCGCCATGGGCGCCGTCACCGCCGGGCCCCGCGGCTTCGAGCGCAGCGCCGCGCCGCCCGTCACGAGTGCGCGCGCCCGAGCGCGCGCGCGCGCACTGCGCGCACACTGAAACGCTTCCTCAGACGAGCTGGGGGAGTACATGACCGTCGTGGACCGGAACGACGGGATCTACGCCGTCAAGATCCTCCTCATCCAGAGCGGCGAGTACGAGCTCGAGGCGGTCCTGGGCGGCAACCCCGTGCCCCGCGACCCGCTCCGCTTCGGCGTGGCGGCGGGCGCCGTCGACGGCGGCAAGTGCGCGCTGGAGGCGGCGGAGCGGGAGGGGGCCGGGGCGCTCGAGGCGGGCGCCGAGTGCGCCGTGCTCCTCGTCGTGCGGGACGTCTTCGGGAACGAGGCGGCCCTTGAGGACGCGGCCGAGGAGATCGAGGCCTCCGGTCCGCCCGCCCTTCTGCCTCGCTTTTAACTAGATAGTTACTTAGTAATCTAGTTAATCAGCTATTTAGTTAGTTAGGACCGCCCGCCCGCCCTTCTGCCTCGCTTTCTTCCCCTGAGGACCCCCCTTTCTTCTCTTCCCCTCGCTCCCCGTATTTCTGCGCCTCGAGAACGGGGGACGCCGCCGCTTCTAGGACGGAAGCTCGCCTAGCTAGCGCCTCCGCCACGGACCTCTCTCTGCTTCGCTCTGCTCTGCTCAGCGCTCCCGTCGCGCAGCGACGGTGGTGCGGTACGTGGCGGACGATGCGCGGGTCGGGCCCTTCTTCGACAAGGGTACGCGGAATCTTCTCTCGAAGCTTCTATTTTTAGAAGCAACTGACCGCGGGCGGCGGGGCGGCAGGGGGGGGTATGCCGACGGACGCGGCCATCCAAGCCTTCCTCGACTCGGGGGGCGCCGCCTCGGGCTCGGGCCCCCCCTCGGCCCGCGGGCCCCCGGCGGCGGCGGCGCTCCCGGCCCCCGCGGCGGCGGCGGCGCTGCAGGCGGCGCGGCAGCGGGCGGCGCGCAAGGGCGGGGCCCTCCAGGGGGACGAGGTGCTGGCCACGGAGCTGAGCATCGAGGGCGGGCCCTGCATCGGCGTCCGCTTCCGCCCGACCCTCGCCGGCGACTACCTCGTCTACGCCTCTGTTCAGGTGAGCTCAGGACCGCTCAGATGTCTCAGGTGAGCTCAGGTGAGCGAACGCAGGGCGTGGACGTGGCGGGGAGCCCGATGCTGGTTCAGGTGAGCCCGGGGGCGCCCTCGCCGGCCGGGAGCCACGTGAAGCCCCGCGGGGAGGCGCTGCGCGAGGCCGGCGAGGAGTTCGAGCTGTGGGTCTGGGTCGCCGACGCCCACGGCAACGCCCGCGCCGGCCTTAACGACGCCCTCGCGCTCCGCGTCGAGGGCCCCGGCGACGCGCAGCACGTGCGGGCCGTCGACACGGGCCGGGGCCTCCACGTCCTCCGCTTCGCCCTCGTCGCCGCCGGCCTCTACGCCCTCCACGTCGACTGCCTCCCGGGAGGGGACGCACGCTCGGCCGTCCAGATCACCCGCGGCGCGCCCCGCCCCTCCCTTCCTTCCTTCCCTTTGCTTTTCTGAGGCCTCTCTTCTTCTGGGGCAGAGGGCGGGCTGGAGCTCGAGGTCCGCCCGGCGGCGGTCACGGGTACCGCCTGCGATGTCGAGGAGGACTTCGGATCCCGCGAGGTCCACTTTTTCAAATTTCAAATCGTTTTAGACGCTTTTTAGGCGTAAAGCTTCTCTAAAGCTTCTTCTCAAGTCCTTTGCCTCTTGTGCTCTTCTGCGCGCCCGCCCGCCTGACGCGGCGGGCGGGCTGGGCGGGGCAGCCCTTTCAAGCCCTCTAGAGCCCTCTAAAGGCGTTCTGCCGCGCCCCGTCTGCTCTTCTGCGAGCCCCGCCTGCCCGCTTGACGCGACGGGGCAGCACGTGGCGGGGGCGGCGGCGCGCCTCACGATCGCGGCGCGGGACCGCTTCGGGAACCTGCGGGCGGAGGAGGACGACGCGGCCGCCTTCGACGTCCGCTGGCTCCCGTTGAACCTCGCCATGCGGGACGGAGGGCCGGCAGCCCCGCCGCCCTCGGACCGGGCAGCCCTCCCTGGGGAGCACCCGGCCGCCTTCGGCGCCTTGACGAAGGCACGCGCGCCTCCCATCTTCCTCCGTGCTTGCTTACTCTCTTACTCTCTTTACAGGTGGGCAAGGGCGTGTACCAGATCGCGGGGACGCTGAGGCACTGCTGTTGGGAGGGCATGGGCCGCGGCGGCTTCGTGGGGACGGACTTCGGCCCGCACGACTCGCTCGAGGATAACAGCTTCGGGCTCTTCGTCTGCACCCGCCACGACGGGCGGCCGCTGCCGGGCATGCCCCTCCGCTGGGTCGTCCGCTCCGGCCCGCTCGCCCACGCCGGCTGCTCCATCGAGCTGCTCGATCCCCCCTCCCGGGCCCCCGACTTCGCGGCGAGCCGCCGCCTCGTCATCCCGTACACGCCCCCGGCGCCCCCGCCGGCGCCCCCGCCCCGCAAGAAGATGGCCAAGCCCTTCTCCACCCTGGCCGCCTCCGAGCCCTCCGAGGCCGAGGCGGCCCCGCCGGCCCCCGCGGCCCCCGCCTCGGGGGCGCTGCTGGGGGCGCACGGGGCGCCGCTGGTGCGGCTGCGGGTGACGCTGCGCGACGGGCACGGCAACCGCCTCAGCTTCGCAGTCGCGGACGACCGGTTCCTCGTCGAGGCCCGTCCGTTCGCCCGACCGTTCCCCTCCTTCGCTCCGGCCCTGACTTCGTTCGCGCTTCTATTTTTAGGTGCGGGGCGTGGTACCCATCTGGGCCGAGGTCCTCGACGACCACCGTGGCTCCTACGAAGTCACCATCCCCGCCCCCGCCCAGGCCCGCCCCCGCCGCCCCCCCCGCCCTACCCCCCCCCCCCCCCCCCCCCCCCCCCCCCCCAACCCCCACCCGCCCCCGCCCCAACCCCCCACCCGCCCCGCCCCTTCCCTATTAAGATCTACGAATCTTCACTAAGATCCACAGCTTAGAGTCTTAGAATCTTCACTAAGATCTACAGCTTAGAATCTGAGAGAAAAGGCCGCGGGGGCGCTCATATTTCTAGCTAAGAATCTAAAAGGTTATACAGCGTAGTATCTTAGAGTTTTAGATCTACAGCTCTAAGGGAAGCTGAAGGCCGCGGGGGCGCTCAGGTCCCCTACGGGAGCTTCGCGGTGCACGTGCTGGCGGACGGCCTCGACGTCGCCGGCTCGCCCTTCGAGCTCCGCCTCGAGCCCCCGCCGCACCTCCGCGCGGCCGCGGCGGCGGCGCCCCGCGCGGGCCCGGCCCTGGCGATGGCCTCGGCGGCGGCCTCGGCGGCGGAGGCGCAGCGGCGGCAGCGCGAGGCGCGCGCCTCGTTCGCCGTCCTGGACGAGAGCGTCCTCATCCAGGCGAGACAGCGCCGGCGCCCCGTCTCCGCCCGCCCGCCCGCCCGCCCGCCCGCCCGCCCGCCCCCCTAGCTGGATCTCTCAATCTCTTTCATAGAAGCTTCCGATCTTAGCTTGTGGCTTGCGGAGCGCTTCCTTAAAGCCTTAAAGCATCCACGGCTAAAGCTCTGTAATCTTCTCTACTCTCAATCTCTTTTATAGAAGCTTCTAAGGTTTGACCTCCACTCTAAATTTAAAGCTTCGCCCCAGCTTGTGGAGCGCTTCCCGTCTTTCTAAGCTCTTTAAGCCTTCAGTCTTCTGAGCCTTTTAAGCCTTCAGTCTTCTAAACCTTTCTCGCGCCTCAGCTTGTGGAGCGCTTCCCGTCGATGGCGGTCTCGCGGGACGCGGTGCTCGTCTCCGCGCGGGGCGGCGCCGCCCTCCCCGCCGGCCTCGCCCCCGCCCCCGGCGCCGTCGAGGAGGAGGAGTCCGGGCCCCGCCTCGTCGCCTCCGTGCGCCCCTTCCCCCCCCCCCTCCCTTCCCCCCCCGACCCCCCCCCCCCCTTCGTTCGCAGAGCCTGGTGGAGGTTGCGGTGGAGGCGCCCTGCCCGCTGCGCCCGACGCTCGTCCTTGTCGTGCTGGAGAACAGGTGCGCGCACTTGGCTGTAGGCGCAAGCGAGAGAGCAGGGGCAGTTTTGAACGGGACCCGGCTCCCGCGCTCCTAGCTCGCCTAGCGACTCCGCCACGGCCCGCTCCTAGCTGGGGACCCAGCCCCCTCCCTCCCTTCCATCCATCCTTCCTTCCTTTCTGACGCCCTCGGCAGCTCGGTGGTGAAGCGGGGCTGGCGGGTGGCGCGGGACGCCCTCGCCGCCGCGCTGCCCGTCCTCGCCGCCGCGGAGCACGTCCACGCCACCGTCCTCGTCTCCTCCAACGCCTCCCGGGTACACGTTCTTCTTCTTCTTCTTAGAAGAAGCTTAGAAGCTTAGAAGCCTATAGCTAAGAAACTTAGAAACCTGGAAGCCTAGAAGCCTACGTTTGAGTCCTCGTCTCCTCCAACGCCTCCCGGGTGGGCACACCTAGGCCTAGATCTGATCCTCAGGAGTTTAAATTTGATCCGCTCCTAAGTTTCAGTCCTCGTCTCTGTTAGCGCCCCCCGGGTCGGTCTAGGCCTTCATAGCTTCCAAGTTTCTAAGTTTTTCTAAGAAGCCTGAGAGAGATCTAGAGAGCCTGAGTCGCCTGAGTCGGGCCGGCGCTCCGCTTGCAGAACTTGGTGCTGGACCCTTCGTGGGCGCCGGCGGGGCAGGAGGCCCCCCCCGCCGACCTCCCGAAGCGGGTCGGGGAGCTGGGCGCCGGCACCGCCTCCAGCTGCGTCAAGGCCGCCCTGGACTCGGCGACGGAGGCCCTGCGCGGCTCCCTCCGCGTCTTCGCCGAGGCGCTGCGCCCCGGCGGCTTCGAGATCCACCTCGTCTTCGTCTCCGTGAGTCACGCCATCACGATTCAAATCAAAAATTCAAAATTCGAGCAGTACGCGGAGCACGCGTGCCCGGACCACACGGAGGCGCCCGCGCGGGAGCAGTTCGAGGAGCTCCGCAACTACCTCCAGGCGCGCCCGCGCCCGCGCCGCACAGCTGCAGCTGGGCTAGTACTACGACTAGGACCAGGACTAGAAGACGCCGCCCGCTTCCCCTCTGAGCGCCCGAGAAGCTTTTCTTAGCTCTCTGAGCCCGCCCCGCTCGGCAGGCGCGGCAGGCGGCGCGCGTGGTCGCCCACTGCGTGGCGCTGGGGGACCGCTGGGACGCCCGCTTCCTCCCCGCCCTCCGGGGCTCCCTCGGCTCGGAGCCGGGCCTCTGGCTCGCCTCCCCGCTCCTGCCCCTCGACCCCACCGGCCGCCTCGAGCCCGAGAGCGTCGCCGGTGCGCTGACGAAGCCGCCCTAGCCTTTCCCCCCCACCCACCCCCCAAGCTAACTAGCTAGCTAACTTCGTTCGCCGGGGCCGCCGGGGCCGGCAGCGTCGCTGCTGGCTCGCAAGCTCTCGGAGCTCTTCGCGGCGATCGCGTCGGGCATCACCGCACTCAGAGTCGACCTCGTCGTCGGCGCCCCGGGGGCGGCCGCCTCGGCTGCCCCCTCTTCTTCCTCCTCGTCGCCCTCGCCGCCTGAGGAGCGCGTGTGCTGGGCCGTCGCCTGCAACGACGGGAGCGACCTGGCGGTCGGCATCGCGCCCTTCGCGCTGCCGCCCGAGCAGCAGGCGCACGCCGAGCTCGAGATGCACGCGTTCGCCCTGGGGCCCGGCGACCGCGCCCAGCGGGTCGTCTCCGCCGCCCCGCAGCTCGTGCCCAAGCTCGTGGTGCGGGACGCGGGGACGGCGGCCTGGTACGAGGTCGTGCAGCTCTTCGCGGCCGCGTGCGACCTGAAGCACGAGATGGGCGCCGCGCTGGAGCGCCAGGCGGCCCGCGAGCTGCGCCGCCCCTGGCTCGCCCGCCTCGCCGACGTCCTCGAGAAGGCGCGCGCGCCCTTCCTCTTCTTCTTTAACTTCATCTTGTTATCTATCTCTCTCTGACCTCGCTCCCTCCCGCGCAGGCGCGCCGCTGCCGGCAGCTGCTGGGGGCCGCGCCCAAGGAGCTGCCCCCGGAAGCCGGCCCCGGGCCCGGGCCCGTGCCCCCCGCCAGGCCGCCCCCGCGCGTGCCCCGCGCGCGCGCCAACGCCTCCTTCAAGATCCCCGCCCGCGTCCGCCCCGCCCCGCCCGGCCCCTTCAGATAGATCCTGAGATCGACTCGCAGGCAGCGGCGGCGCGGGGCGGGTCGGCGGCGGCGATGCTGCGGATCGTGGCGGACGTCGAGCGCTCCCTCCAGGCCTCCGTCGTCCCCCTCCTCGACGAGTGGCGCCTCGAGGCCCGCCCCTGTCGCTCTTTTCTGTTCTGCTCGCTTGGCTTAGTCGTGGCTGGCAGAGCCGGGAGACGCTGGCCCGGGCCCTGGAGCTCTCCGGCGCCGGCATCCTCGACGGCTGGCGCCTCCGCCACCGCCTCCTCTCCGCATCCGCCTCCGCCTCCGCCTCCGCGCCGGGCCCCAGCGCCCTCGCTGCCGCCCTCGCGAAGACAGGCATCAGCCCGCGGTAGCCGTAGCCGCATGCACAGTAGTAGCCGCAGCCCACGCAGAGCAGAGTTCAGTTCTAGCTATAGATCTAGGCAGATCAAGACAGGGTTCGTTCCACAGCGGCGTCGTGATCAGGCCCGGGGCTTGAAGGGGGGCGGCCGAGGGGGCGTCCCCACTGGCTCCCCACCGTGCCCCACCTGATCGCGATCGCCCTCGCCCGGCCCGCCCATGTGCATTGGGGGGCACCCTGAGTCCTGATTGATAGGATCCGGATCCGGATAGGATCGGATATCGAATCCGGAGCCCGAGGCCCCAGGGCGCAGGCACGGGGTCGCTCCTAACATGCAGAGGCAAAAGGGATCCGGAGACCGCGCCGGGCGCACGTTGGATGCCCTGGCTCCTAGAGCCGGTTGGGCAGTTCATCTCAGGTCTGGTGCCATTTCTGGCCGAAGTTTGCTTGGTGCCATTGCTGGCCGAAGTAATGGGAGGAGGCGCGGCTTGGTGTGCCATTGCTGGCCGAAGTAAGCCCCACCCGCTTCCATCGGAGGTGCTTGAATAAGCAGTCGCTTTGAAGTAGCGCCCCAGCTTTGCTCGATCCCGGCGCGCCACTCAACACCAGACCACCTCACTCGCCGCCTCCGGTCTTGGAGTCCCAGTTCATGTGAATTCGAGACTGAGAACTCAGATCTGAGCTCATCCAGATCCAAATCCGGATGCGAGCAGCTAGCTAGCGCTAGGCGCTATGCGGGGCCCGGTCGAATTCTCAGAGTCTAGCCCGGCAGCCGCGGCCCGCGGCCGGGGCGGCGCGGCGCGCGCGGCCGCTATTGCTAGCTTTAGCCCATCGATATTATGCCTCCAGCTGCGCATGCATCCGCACGCACTGCGCATGCAACTGCAGCCCCGGCCGGGGGCCCACCTACGCATGCGCTCGGGCGGGCCGGGCGCCGTGCACGTGCCACACGCGCCGCCTGCCGGGCGCCGGCGCCGCCGCGCGGGGCGCGCGGGACACGACTCGAATTCGAAGCTGCAGCTGGGGCTACTAG
Source organism: Cyanophora paradoxa (assembly GCA_004431415.1). Lineage (NCBI taxonomy): Eukaryota > Glaucocystophyceae > Cyanophorales > Cyanophoraceae > Cyanophora > Cyanophora paradoxa. The sequence goes on from QPMI01000644.1 coordinate 17,814, forward strand.
GCTAGTCATGATCGACTCGAAGCGGCAGCTGGCCCAGTGGCCATGGCGCTAGTCATGATCACACTCGAAGCCGCTGAGCGAGCTCATGATCACAGCGAATTAAACTTTGAAAGCGAGCTCATGATCACACCGAGTCATGATCATGATCCGATGATCATGATCATGATCATGCATATGATCCAACGAGCTGATCATGCAGATCTCTTTGGCCTGGCCTCGTATACGTAAGGCTGAGCTTCAGATCTAGCTATAGGCCTTCAAGGCTTGGTCATCGGATCATGAGCTTCAGGACCTTCCGAGCGTCGACGTCGACGTCCGACCGTCAGGAGAATTCAACCGATCGCAAATCAAATTAAAGTGGAAACGAGCAACAATAAACGAGCGCCGTGGCGCCGGCACTGCAATAATACCCTAGCTATAGGACAACTAGACATTAATACCAGCTTCCCACCTCAATAAGGCGGGGCACTCGACAGCCGCCGCAAAAAGGGCAGGCGAATCCGAATACTCTTATCTACAGCATGCATGCGCAGTTTAAAGGAGAAAAGAATGCGAAATCAAATCGAAGCTGAAGCCTCATCTACATACCCCTCCATAGCTAATCGCTCGCTGACTCAGTGCTAGCGAGTCAGGAGACGGAGACGGAGACGGATCCGGAGCCGGAGGCCCTAGACCGAGACCGAGCCGGGGAGGGACCCTATAGCTAGGCCTGATGATTGCTCGCTGACTCAGTACTAGTACGTATACTGGCTATAGTGAGTCAGGAGACGGAGCCGGAGACGGAGGCCCTGGACATGGCCGTTGGGCGGTCCTGCATGACCTCATCTGCATGACCTCTCTATAGCTGATCGCTCGCTGAATCAAAAATGGCGAGTCAGGAGACGGAGACGGAGACGGAGGCCCTGGCCATGGCCGTTGGGCGGTTCGGGACGGAGCCGGGGAGGGACCCGGAGGCCCCGGAGGAGGAGACGGAGGGCGCGGGGGGCGCCCCGGCCGCGGGGCCCCCGGAGCGGAGACGAGAGACGGGATACGACGGGGGGGGGAGGGGGGGGGGGACCCGACGATCGCTCCCTGGCTCAGTGAGTCAGGAGACGGAGACGGAGCCGGGGAGGGACCCGGAGGCCCCGGAGGAGGACACGGAGGGCGCGGGCGGCGCCCCGGGGCCCGCGGAGGCAGAGGCAGAGGCGGCGGCGGCGGAGGAGGCGGCGGCGAAGGCGGCGGAGGCAGCGGAAGAATGGGACCCGGCGGCCTGCAGCTGGGCGCCGGAGGATCGGGGCGCCTGCAAGGAGACGACCGACCCGCGGCCCTCCGCGCCCGTCCGCGCCGTCTGCACCCCGACGCTCCCCGCCCGCCCAAAGCCTGCCCCGCCCGCCCGCGAGTCAGATTTAGATCTAACAACGTAGCTATAGGCTTCAAAGCGAAGGGAGCCTAAAGGGCCCATGTATATGACCAGCTGCAGAGCGGGCGGGCGGAGTCGGACCGGGCTCGAGGAGCGGGGCGGCGGCGCGGCGGCGGCGCTGCTCGCGCTCCTGCTGCACCACCTCCATCGCGTCCTGGTCGAAGTCAGTCAGCGAACTGACGCGCGACGCCTCTCCGCCACGCCCTCCTAGCCACGCCCACTCCTAGCGCCTCCGCCACGCCCCGCTCCTAGCTGGGGACCTAGCTCCCTCCCCCGCCTCCATCGCGTCCTTGCCGATCACGCGCAAGAAGCTTTAAGTCAGCAAACTGACGCGCGACGCCTCTCGAAAACGGCCGCGGGGACGCCTCTAGATCTGCTTCTAGAACGGAAGGAAGCTCGCCACGCCCGCTCCTAGCTGGGGACCCGGCTCCCTCACCCCCGTCCCACCTTGTTGATGACGCGCAGGAAGTCGACGATGCGGTCCATCTTCTGCTGGATGCTGTCGATGTACTTGTTGTACTGCCGCCTGCGCATGCGCCGCAACGTTAACATCGACGTCGAGCTGAAACGAACACGCTATGTAGCTGAAACGATTAATCCCAGCGTAATTCCATAAAAAAGCTGAGCTTGAGTTTAAGCTCAAGGATGTTTCTGAACGCACTCCTTCTAGGTCAATCCCAGCTTAATTCTAGGTCAATCCCAGCTTAATAAGCTCAAGGGTGTTTAAACCTTCCTGTGCGCAACGCACTCCTTCATGACCTGGCGGGCGATCTCCATGACCGTGTCCACGCGCTTCTGCACGTCCGCCACCTTCTTCACGAACTGGTCCCGCTGCAAGTTTAATTTGGAAGTTTAGTACTGGCCAAGGAAAGTACAAGTTTATGAATTAGCAACGGGGAGAGCGACTCACGGCGTAGTTGCGCGCGCGCTGCCGCTTCTCCTCGTCCCGCACCCGCTTCCGCTCCCGCATGATCGAGCGCGCCTTCTCCAGCTCGCCCCGGAGGTCGGCCCCGCCCAGCGCGCGGCTGTCGACGCCCCTCGCGATCGGATCCGGAGCGCCCCCCCTGTCCATGTCCTCGCCGGCCATGCCGCCCCGTGCTATCAACAGCGCCGCGACCATGTCGTGGCCCTTGCGGAGTGCGATATAAGATAGTCACATGAGATATAAAATGGTTCTATCATACATATTGCATAGAAAGCCTGGGCGCACCTTGCGGAGCGCGTCGTCCAGCGGCGTGCCCCCGAAGCGGTCCCGGCAGTTGACGTTGGCCGTCAGGTGCAGGAGCTCCTCGACCACCTCCAGCTGGCCCTCGCTGGCCGGGTTCGGGATCGAACGAATTAGTTCGGGATCGAACGAATGAGTTCGGGATCGAACGAATTAGTTCGGGATCGGGAGCTGGCCCTCGCTGGCCAAAGCAAATACCGTAAGACACGTAAGTTGTAAGCAATGCGACAGATATTATATCAATGCGTTTTCGGACCCGGACCCCTATAGCTTGTATGGCTATTAATGCGGTACCAAATTGTTTATGCGCGTGTTTCGATAGCAGAAAACGAATCAATGCGGCCGCCAAGTGGAGCGCCCGAACCCCTAGTATCGTTAATAATGCGGGACCCGGACCCCTAGTATGGCTACTTTGGACATCCGAACGATCTAAATTCGGGATCGATGTTCGGGATCGAACGAATGAGTTCGGGATCGAACGAATTCGGGGCGGGCACCTGGCCGCCAGGTGGAGCGCCGTGCGCCGATCGTAGTCGCCCACGTCGACGTCGACGCCGCAGGAGACGAAGAGCCGCAGCTTGTTCACGTCGCCCTCGCTCGCCGCCGTGCACATCTGGCGCCGGCAGCGCGCGCTTAGATCTTCAAAGTCCCTCAAGATCTTAAAAAGGCCCTAACACACCTCATAGGCGGGGTCCTCGAGGGTGATGACGCCCCCGTGCTCCTTCAGCAGGAAGGCCACGAGCTCGTGGTGGTTCCGGATCGCGTCCTCCAGCGGCCTGCCCGGGCGGAGGCGTTAGCTACTCCGGATTCCAGCAACTAAAGCGCTGGGGCGAGATTCATTCAACCGTTGTACATAACGCGTCTGTTTAGATTTTACGTTCTAAATTTCTTAAGCTTGGATCCGGAGATCTAGATCTAGACGAGGCGGGTTCCACGAGAGGGCGCACGTGGTGTTCCAGCGGTCGATGCAGTTGACGTTGGCCTTGACGGAGATGAGGTACTGCACGACTGCGAGGTTCCCCTCCGCCGACGCGATGTGCAGCGCCTGCACGCGCCGCTCTGTCAATTTCCGAATTTCGCTTTGCGCAACATGTAGAAGGTCGACGTCGGGGCTACGCTATCTGAATTAAGACGCTATCGGAGACGTTTAGGGTACCGTGCGCCCGTCGTAGTCGGGGAGGTTCGGGTCGACGCCGTTCTCGATGAGGCGCCCCAGCTGCTTCACGTCCCCCGCCGCCGCCGCCCGCTGGCACTGCCTGTCGATCCATGCCAGGAGTCAGCAGAGGCGACTCTGGAAGCTTAAGGTTGTACATTGCGGCGTCGGCGCGGGGCAGGAAGGCGCCCGGAGAGGTAGCCTAAGGTGGCTTAGCTTGGGTGTGGCGGTAGAGTTGATCATGAGACGCGGAGATATAGGAAGTAAGGTGAAGGAGTGAGTGTATATATATAACATCGCGGCGTCGCGAACGGCGCGGGGCAGGAGGATGGCGCCGGCGACCAGATCTAGAGGGCGAAGCTAAGGAAGGCGGAAACGTACATCGCGGCGTCGGCGCGGGGCAGGATGGCGCCCTTGGAGACGAGAAGCTGGGCGATGGCGTCGTGCTTGTAGCGGATGGCGTCCTGCAGGGGCACGTGGCCCCACCTGTCCTGGATGTTCACGTCGGCCCCCTGCTGGATCAGGAAGTCTGCCGCGCGCGACGAAATTAAATGGAAGGTACGGAAGGCGCGCTCATTGTTTACGGGCGCGCACCGACGACCTTCATGTTGCCCTCGGCGGCGGCGAGGTGGAGGACTGCGACGCAAATCAAGCGTCACAAACCAAGAAGCGCAATCGGTCGCTGCTGTTGATTCCCGACGCCGACGACGACTTAGACGCCTCACCCACCTTATAACTAGACTAGTACTGTCGATCCCCGACGCCGACTTAGACGCCGACTAGACGCCTCACGCACCCGTGCGGTTGTCGTAGTCGCCGGCGTCGACGTTGAGGCCGCGCAGCACGAGCCGCTTCACCTCGTCCAGCTCGCCCTTGGAGGCCGCGTACGTCACCGCCCCCAGCGCTGCAGTACGGGCGAGCTAAGAAGAAGAACGGACATCGAACAGATATCATTCTAGCTACTTCCTTCTTATAGATTTATATATCGAACAGATATATAATATCAAGAACGCGAGCCTTCTTCCTGGGAGGCCTCGAGCTGCTTCTCGAGGAGGTCCTTGACGCGGAGGTCGTCGGCATCCATCTCGTCCACCGCGAACGACGAGAAGGAGCCCCTGAAACGTTGAAATGTTGCGCGAAATGTGAGCCGAATGTGAGCCAGCGCAACGCGGAAATGACGGAATTCGTTTGGAGGCGCACGCGTCGTCGATGCCGGCGGAGCGGGAGTCGATGTGGAAGCGGCGGAGGATGGTCGAGACGATCCTTCGGTCGTGCAAGGAATATTAATGCACACGACTACATTACAAGTCTAATTATAAGCGCACCGATCGTGCTGCTCGGGGTAGCTCCGCAGCAGCTCCTCGTAGTCGTCCTTGCCCAGCGAGAGCAGGTGCACGTTGTTCTTCGCGTGCGCCTATTGCCCGCGGACGATCGCGACGAGGCTGAAGGTCAGGATCTGTCCGAGAGCACAGCGCTATAGCTACTATAGCTATAACTGAGACGGACCGAGTCCCCGGCCCTCAGACCCCTCTAGATTTAGATCTAGCCCCGGCACCAGCGCCAGCCTAGGTCAGGGCGCGGACGAATTCGAAGCGCGGGGTCAGGCGTGATATCTCCAGGGCAAGCCGAAGCGCCAGCCTAGCCGTGCCCTTGCGCTAGCCTTGCTGTCTCGGGGCGCGCGGCGCGGGGGCCCGGCCCCGGGCGCCGGGGCTCGCTCGCCTTGACGCGGTACGGCTGCTTGACCCCTGCAGCTGTGTCCCCCTCGCACTCCTCTAGATCTAGCCTCAGACCATATCTAGCCCCGACGCTAGCGCCAGCCCGCCGTTCCGGGGCGCGCGGGGTGCCCGGGCCCGGCGGAGCTGACGCTGGCGTTCGCCCCTCAGACCCTCATCAGAACCCTCTATGACCCTTTACATAGCGCGCGGGCCCGGCTCCGCGCCGGCCCCGGGGCTCGCGATCGCTTGCCTTGACGCGGTACGGCTGCTTGATGCCGACGAAGAAGGCGAGCTCTCCGACGACGCCGGCCGTCATCGTCCGCACCAGCTCGCCCCCGTGCCACAGCTCCACCTGCAATTCACGTCTAAGAAGAGAATAGCACGAAGACTGGCAGGGCAAGGCTAAGCACAGCTAGTTACAATATAAGCCGTGCTGAGATCTAGAGGCACAATTTATAATACAAGGCTAAGCACAGAGAGCTCGAGTAGCAGCTATCAGATAACAATAATATAAGCACAGATCTCGACGATGCAAGGCTAAGAACGCGGCGCGCGCACCTCGCCCGACTTGATGAACATGAGCTCGCGCGCGCTGTCGTTCTCCCGCAGGATCTCGTCCCCGTGCAGGACTGAGAGCGGGGTATGTGTAAGGTGGGGAGGGGGGGGCGGGGGGACGGGTTGAGGTGGGCGGGGCGGGGCGGGATGGAGCGGCTCGGGATGCGTGAATGCGTAGGGCGGGGGCGGGTTGGGAGGGGGTAGGGGGGGGGGGCGGAGGGGGCGAGGGGCGCGGGTTGGGGAAGGGGGGAGGGGGGGGGCGGAGGGGGCGGAGGGTGGGGGGGGGGGGGGGGGGGGAGGTTCGGGTTGGGACGGGTTGGGTCGGGTCGGGAGGGGGCGGGCCGGGAGGGGGCGGCCCGGGAGGGCGCACTGTAGATGTGCTTGAGGTGGAGGCAGATGACGGAGATGAAGTGCTCCTCGCAGCCGTTGAAGATGTTCTTGTTGCCCCCCATCGTCGCCTGCGCGACCGCGATCGTGGGCGATGGCCGGCCGCGGGGCCGGGCGAGGCTCAAAGTGGGAGAAGGCATGAAATGGACTCTACAGCTCTAGCGGAGTCCGTGGACTGTACAGCTTAGACGGACAAGACGGAAAAGGTTCCGAATTGGAAATTTGAAAGCGCGAAAGCTGCGGGCGGACCTGGGCGATGACGGACATGTAGAGGTAGGAGGCGACGGCGATGCGCAGGTTCTCGGGGTACGACTCCAGGAAGCCCCCCGCGCTCTCGCTCGACGCCACCTGGGCCTGCCGGCGCGCGCGCGCGCACGATGAGCCCGGGCCCGAGGGGATTCGAAGAGACCAAGCTTAGCTCAAGAAGGCAGCTTTAATATAAGAAGAAGCTCAACGAGACATGAATATACATAATCAAGAGGGAAGCCAAAGGCCTAGGGAGCAAGACTGAGAACGATTAGAAGACTAATCAATCCATATAGATGAAACCGATCCAAATATCGAGAATCGAAGCTTTAGGGCGGACTCAACCAAATAAATAAGCGAACGGGTTCGGACCTGGAGCTTGAAGTAGGAGCGGAGCTGGGCGCAGAGGTCGGGCGAGAGGGAGCGCATCTGCATCGATCCCGAATTAGTTCGATCCCGAATTGGAGCGCTCGGGCGGGAGGGGGCGCAGGGGCCGGGCGGGGGGCCTAGGGGGCAGGGGCGCTAGAAGCCACTCCCTCTAAACTCTAACCCTAGACCCTCGCCTCCGCAAAAATTCGTTCGATCCCGAAAAGTTCGTTCGATCCCGAAGGCGGCGGGCGGGCGGGAGGGGGCGCGCCTGCATGTAGCGCTCGAGCGCGTGCATCTTGTCCCGGTACACCTGCGCCTTCGGGTCCTGCGGCCGCGCCCCTTACAGTTAATGCAGACGCGCCCACATATGGTTCGAGACTTCACCTAGACTTCACGCGCTCCAAGTATATTTAGATGTGGATCTAATATAAGAAAAGACTTATTGAACGTTTGAGACTTATTTTAGAGGCCGCGCCCCCGGTCGCGCCCCCGGGTTAACATTCAGACGCGCCCCAAGTTTGAGACTTATTGTGTTTAGACGTGCTCCGTTCCGAGACGCGTTCCGAAGGGGGCGGGGGGATCCCGGAGGGGGGGTGGGGGACTAATTAAGCTGATTCAGACGCGCCCCCCCCCCCCCGGGAAGAGGGGGGGCGGAGTGGGGGGTATATCTAAATGTGGATATAGATATGGACGGGTAGGGGAGGGGGAGGGCGGAAAGGGGCAGGGAAGGGGGGGGGGGGAGGGGTGGGGGGGGGGGGAGGGGGGGGGGCGGGGCGGGCCTTGACGATGAGGTAGGACATGACGATGGTGATGACGTACGACTGGAGCAGCATCGCCACGAACATGACCTTCCGGGCCGAGTCGGTTCGGGATCGAACGAATTCGGGATCGACCGTCAGCCAGGGCCTTTAATTTAGAGGACGAGGCGGCGCCCAGGGCGCACGAAGATGCAGAAGATGACTTCGGGGTACGTGGCCGGGATCCAGTCCATGTACCCCAGGGACGAGACGCCGTTGAAGCCCCAGAGGAGCGAGCGGAGGTAGAGGTCAAAGGTGTTCGCCGTCGCCCGCGCGAAGTTCGGCTCCACGCCGTCCGTCTCGTACTGCACCTGCGGGTCGGTTCGGGATCGAACGAATTAGTTCGGGATCGAACAAATTAGTTCGGGATCGATCGCACCAGCCACGAGCGCGGGTCGAAGAGCTCCAGCCGCACGATCAGGTACCACAGGCACCCGACCCCTGCGAACGTTAACCAAATCATTCCGTCAGTGTGTTAACCAAAGCTTATATATGACTCGAGCTTATATACTGTAAACCAAAGGTGCTTACAGTGGCCGGAGCCGAGGATAATGAGGATGAACTTGAGCATCTCGGGCTTGCGCACGTCCACGTGGTAGTCCTGCTCCCGCGCTGCGAGATGACGCGAGATTCGAATCCGAATCGGAGGCGGAGCGTCGGCGAAGGCCTAAGAGGAGCGGGGCCGTGTGCGATCCTTTATGTATAATTAATACGAATCGAACGCGGCCGGGGCGAAATAAGCGGAATCTTTAGTACTCGAAGCTTAAGCTGATCTAGATCTTTAGTGCTTAAGCTTCGAGTACTAAAGATTACCGCTTATGGCTTAAAGCGCTTCCGCCCGAGGCTTCGTGGCTTACTTAAAGCAAGATAAAGAAGCTTTGATGAGGAGAGCTGCTTTAAGCCACGAAGCCTCGGGCGGAGGCGGAGGCTGAGGCGGAGGTGGATGCGGAGGCGCGGGCGGGACGGGGCGCACTTCGGAAGAAGGCGAAGAGCTCGCCCAGGCGGGCGAACGAGGGGAGCTGCGCGGCGCCGCGGACGATCCAGCCCGTGCCGAGGCCGCACGCGATCCTGCAGGTGAGACAGGTTTGACGTCAGAAATTAAATTGAAGGCAGCGGAGAGCGCCAGGCGAGCCCGCGCGCGGCCCTCCCCTCTACCAGGCGGGCGGGTGGGCGGGCGGGTGGGCGGTGTCCCCCTCTCCGCGCCCCCTCTATGATCTAGCAGACGGACCAGTAGATGAACTCGGTGCAGAGTAGCTTGACGAAGGTGCGGCGGCGGTATTGCCGCCACAGCCGCGCAGCGATCCGCCTCCGGCTCTGCGCGCACGCGAGGTTGAGGTTAACGTTCAGGTTCGAAGGCCGGAGGTTTGGGTTTGGGTCAGAGAAGCCAGGGGGAGCGGCGAGGCAGCGGACAGCCCGAAGGCGTCCGATCTAGATCTAGAGTGCGGCGCACGCTAGAGGGGGCGATATGTTTTCGTCTGATATTTAATTATAACACGGACCGGTAGGCCGAGTCTCTAGATCTAGATCTAGACTGAAACTTTCATCTGATTATATTCTAAAACGGACCTGCTCGAGGTAGCCGTCGGCCTCTATAAACGCGACGTTGATCTAGACTAATTATAATAGAATCTAGATCTAGACCTATAGGATTTAGACCAAAACTTCATCTAATTATATTCTATCTAGATCTGAAACGGACCTGCTCGAGGTATCCGTCGGCCTCGATGAACGCGACGTTGATCTAGACTAATTATAATAGAATCTAGATCTAGACCTATAGGATTTAGACCAAAACTTCATCTAATTATATTCTATCTAGATCTGAAACGGACCTGCTCGAGGTATCCGTCGGCCTCGATGAACGCGACGTTGAAGTCGAGGACGAGGTCCAGGAGGAAGACGCCGTCGACGAGGACGTCCAGGATGCCCAGCCCGCCGAAGGCGAACCTGAATCACATCAGATCAGATCAGATCAGAGATCAGATCAGGACCTATATATAGGATCGGACGTTGATATAGGCTTATAGGTTCTAGATCTAGATCTGTACGTAGGCTATAGGCTATAGGCTATAGCTACTCATAGGTTCTAGATCTAGACGCCCAGGCCCCCGACCCGAAGTAGAAGGCTACCTACTAATATAATAGGTTCTAGATCTAGACGCCCAGGCCCCCGACCCGAAGTAGAAGGCGTACGACTCGTCCGCGAAGGCGATGCGGAAGGGGAGGGCGAAGAAGGCGTACACCAGCGCCGCCACGATCACCTGAGGCTCGGATCAGAGTCATCTGAGCGGAGTGATCTGAGCGGATCTGAGCGCACGTAGCCCCAGTAGACGAGGACTCTGGAGTTGGGGTGGAAGACCGGGACCCAGTTCGGCCGATCCGTCACCTGCCGCCCGCGGCCGGCGCCCGCTGGTGAGGCGCGGCCCGTGGCGGCGGTGGCGGCGCGCGATCACACGCGCACCGGCGCAGCAACATACTAATCCCTTCTCTTCTGGAGGATAATAGAGACGCATTTGCTCTTTAAAGTATTCTTCGTGGATTATAACCCCATCGTTAAATTCCTTTTGTATCTTAGCCCATTGACAATAAATCTCATAAAATTCTTTTTGACTAATATAATCCCCTGGACTAAATTTTATATATGGTCTCATTCATAAAAGCATTAAAAGATACATCCATAATCATCGCGGTGGCGGCGCGCGATCGCACGCGCACCGGCGCGGCGGCGAAGGCGATGCGGCGGCGCGAGGCGCTGCGCTCCCCGCTGCCCTTCTTCGCCTTGTCCTTCGATGCCGCCCGCTCCAGCGCCAGGCTCCTGCGCGTGCGCCGGCGCGCGCGCGCGCGCAGGTCAGAGCGTGGCGGGGCGGCAGCGCTAGCCGGGCGCCGGCGGGGCGGCGGCGGGGCGCGCGGGGCGGGGCGGAGCGCACGCGAGCTGTACGCTCACGGCGCTGCCGTTGCGCAGGCTGCCCCCGCGGATGGAGGAGCCGGCGTCCGAGCCGCGCCGGTCCATCATGTTAAGCGCCCCGGCCCTGATCGAGCCGTCCGCCGCCACGAACGTGATCCCGCTCCGGATCGAGGGCTCGTCCATCTCGCCCCCCGCGACGCTCCCGTTCGCCGCGTTGATGGCCGCCAGGCGCGCCTGCTCACGATCGATCGACATCAGCGGGGGGCACCAGAGGGCCGCGCGGCCCGGCGCCCGCGCTCGTGCGCGCGCGCGCGCGCTCGCCTTGATCGCGGATGGCGAGAGCGTGCCCGACTCTCCCGCCGTTCTTGTCGTGCCCAGCGTGCTCGCGGACTCGGTCCGCTGCACCATGGCCATCGGCACGTACTTGTCGCTCGTGCTGGCCGCCGCGCCCACGCCGAACTTCGCGGCCACCTTCTTCCAGCCCGACATTTCTGCTTCTCTAATACTTGCAGGCAGGTTGCGGCCGATTCGCGCTTAGCTACGTGCTGCGCAGCATGCGGCTGCTCACTAGTACTGCACGATCAGGCAAGCGTCGGCTTCACCACAGATGCGCGGCAGGCTGCGGCAGATTGCCCAAACGCCACCTCCCTCACCGCTTGCGGCGCAAGATGCTGGCGCCGGCAGGCGCGGGTGCGCTGCAGCCGCACGGCCCCATCATGAAACCGTTCCCCGAGCTCTGATGCTGCTCAAACCGGCTCACAGCGAGCTCCAGAGCGCTGCGGCGCCCGTTGCGGTGCTCCGGCCGACACGCTGCAGAGGGCGCCCCTAGACCGCTTCCTGCGTACCCCACGCACACCGCACGGCGTACCCCGCCGGCTCCGCTCAGGAGAGCAGCAGGATGGACCAGGACCAGCTGCAAAAGTCGCCGTCGCTCCGTGGGATCGAGCACTCGGTCGACCCGTACGAGGCGACGCTGGAGCGCACCGAGTCGCGGCGCAGCGTCAGCAGCAGCGCGGGCTTGATGAGCCCGCCGCGCACTCCACGCAGGGGCAGCATCGTTCCTGTGGGCCAGGGCGCGCTCGCGCACGAGGGGATCGAGAAGAACGTCGTCCGACAGAAGCCATGGTGCTCTCCTGTGCTGCGAACCCTCGTGCGCGCGCCCCTGACTCCGCATTCCGATCGCAGGTACAAGGAGGTGTGCGAATTGCGCCCGCCGCTTCTAGCGCAGCGCGCGGCTCTCTAGCGCCTTCCGTGTGCAGGCGTTGCGCGCGCCCGAGCTTCCACGCTGATCTTCGAATCCCGCGCGCTTCTGCGCTTCGTTCACTCTCCAGGCGGTATTCTACGAGGTCTACACGCGGGCATTCTGCGACTCGAACGCGGACGGGCACGGCGACATCGCGGGCATCACCTCGAAGCTTGACGTACGTATACGTTCGCCGCCGCGCGCGCCCCGCATCCTCTCGCGAGCCTGACCCGTTCGAATTCTCCCCCGCAGTACCTTGCCTCCCTCGTGCATTCCCCGCGCTGGCCATCGCTTGAATTTTGAATTTTGAACGCCGACCTCCTCAGGGCGTGGACTGCATCTGGCTGCTCCCCATCCACCCCTCGCCGCTGAAGGACGACGGCTACGACGGTGCGCGCGCGCGCATGCGCGGCTCTATATTCCCGCGCGGGGCTCGCCGATCCGGTCTGATCGACCCGGGCCGCAAGTGGCGGACTTCCGAGGCGTCCACCAGAACTACGGTGACGTGAACGACTTTCGGGCGAGCCGCCCCGCCCCGCCCCGCCCCGCCCCGCCCCGCACCGGACCCGCGCGCGGGTCCCGCTGCGCCTTCGCCGCCTCCTTCCGTCGCCGCCGCCGAGCCGCCGCCGCAGGTGCTCATCGACGCCGTCCACGAGCGCCACATGCGCATCGTAAGCTCTTCAAGACTTCTTATTATAAGCCTTTTACGCCTGACGCTGGCCGCGCCTCAGATCATGGACTTCGTGCGCTCTGCGCGCGCGGCGGCCGCGGGCGACGCGGCTCTGCAGCTGTCCTCGGCCCGCGCCCGGCCGGAGCCGAGAGAGCGCGGGCGCGCGCGCAGATCCCGAACCACACGTCGGACCAGCACTTCTGGTTCCAGGAGGCGCGCAAGGGGCCCGAGAACCCCTACCACGACTACTACGGTCCGCCCCGCCCCGCCCCGACCCGCGCCGCGCCGCCCCGCGCCGCCCGTTCCGTTCTGATTCCCGTGTCGCCAGTGTGGAGCGACAGCCCCGTGCGAGCCTTCCATATAAGCATTTAAGCCTTTGAGTATAAGCAAGCCTTCTAAGAGCCGTGCTAGCCGCCGCGGGACTCGGCCCGCCCGCGCCCCGACCCGGACGGCGGGGCACGCAGGACAAGTACAAGGGCGTGCGGATCATCTTCACGGACACCAACACCTCCAACTGGGTGCGTCGTCCGAACCTTTAAGCCTTTAAGCCTTTAAGCCTTTAAGCCTTTAAGCCTTCAAGCCTTATAAGCCTTTAAGCCTTATAAGCCTTTAAGCCTTATAAGCCTTTAAGCCTTTGAGCCTTTAAGCCTTTGAGCCTTTGAGGACTTCCCTAATATAAGCCTCTTAAGCCTCCAACTGGGTCCGTCGTCCGTTGCCCCCGGCCCCGGCCCCGGCCCCGGCCCCGCCCCCGGCCCCGCCCCCGGCCCCGGCCCCGGCTTTGACCGTCGGCCGCCTCGCCGCATCTCCGCCGGCCGCCGGCCGCAGACGTCCGACCGAGGGCTTTAGAAGGCGGGCTTAAAAAGAAGAATCATTGATTTAGACGCGCTCCAAGATACGCCTCCGCCCCCGCCCCCGCCCCCGCCCCCGCCCCCGCCTCCGCCTCCGCCTCCGCCTCCGCTGACCGCCGGCCGCCGGCCGCAGACGTTCGACCCGATGGCGGGGAAGTACTACTGGCACCGCTTCTTCAACTCCCAGCCGGACCTCAAGCGCGCCCGCCCGCCCCCAGATTAGATTCACATATCAAGATCCCTGAATTTCCCGCCTTGGCTAGAGCTAGAGGGCAAGCCCCGCCCGGGCTAGAGCGCGAGCCTCCCGTCGCTTCCCTTCTTGATCGATCCCGTCTCTCACTCGCGCTCCCCGCCCGAAGCTTTAGGCCCTTTAGGAGAGCGAGCTTTTGGCCCGAAATCGATCGATCCCGCCTCTCACTCGCGTTCCTCGCCCCGCGTCCGCCTCGCGCAGCTTCGACAACCCGGCGGTGCAGGTCCGTCTCGAGCTTGCCTAGATTCCTCGAGCTTGTCCAGTACCATACCTAGCTCGCCAGAGCTTGCCTGCCTAGCTCCTCGCCTTGACCGGCCCGCCCCGGGCGGCCATAGTGACCGGTCTCGCCCCTAGCTCCTCGCCCTGACCGGCCCCGGGCGGCGCAGGACGAGATCCTGAACATCATGGCCTACTGGCTCGACATGGGCATCGACGGCTTCCGCGTCGACGCCGTACCCTACCTATGCCCCCCCCCCCCCCCCCCTCTCCTCGTTCTCCCCCCTTCTCCCCCCCTAGATAAGAAAGAAACCCTTACCTCATCCCTACCTCCCCCTCTCACCCCCCTTCACCCCCCCCCCCCCCCCCCCCCCCGCGCGCGCGCCTGCCTGGGACCCCCGGACCCCGCCTTACCTCAGCCTGCCTCGCCCCTCCCGGCCCCGCCCGGCCGCCCGGCCCGCCCCGCCCGGCTCCTCGCCTGGGCCTCGTCCTTTGACTCCGGCTCCGGCTCACGCCGCCGGCTTCGCGCAGTCGAGCGGGAGGGCACCAGCTGCGAGAACCTCCCGAGACGTCCGTATCCCCCCTTCCTCCCCCCTCTTGAGCTTCGGCATCCGCCCTATCTCCTCAAATTCGAGCTCGCCGCCCTAGGCTCCTCCTCCCCCCCCCCCCCCCCCCTTCCTCCCTCCCCCCCTCCGATCCCTTCGTTCGCAGGCACGCGTTCCTGAAGAAGATCCGGCGGCTGCTGGATGAACGCTACCAGGACCGCGTCGTCCTCTCCGAGGCCAACATGGCGCGCCCCCGCCCGGCCCCTACATTAGATCGCTCCCGCGCGTTAGATGGATTCCTCTAGATACGGCGCCTGCGCTGCTAGCGCCATCCATTAGATTGTCTCTTTCCGCGCATTCTCGATGGCTTTGTCCTCTCCGAGGCCAACATGGCGCGCCTCCGCCCGGCACCGCCCGTCCCCCCCCCCCCCCCCCCCCCCCCTCCCCCGGCGCTCTCTTTCAGAAGCCAACATACATGGCGCGCGCGCCCCCTAGGCCTTTCCCCATCCATCCATCCGCCCTTCTGTCTTGTTCTTCTTCCTTTTCCTGACGCTTCGTCTCCCTTCGGGCGGCGGCAGTGGCCGGAGGACGTGCGGGAGTACTTCGGGGAGGGCGAGGGCGACGAGTTCCACCTCGTGCGCGCCCCCGCGCGCCCCTGCCTCCGAACTATTCGATCCGGATCGGAGCTCGAATTAAACTAGCGAGCGGCGCTGTAATAAGGCGCCCCCCCGCGCGCGCCTGCCTCCGAATCTCTTCTGACGGGCGGCGCCGGCGTCCTTTTCTGATCGGCGGCCTCCCCGCAGGCCTTCCACTTCCCCGTCATGCCCCGCATCTTTATGGCCCTCAAGGTACCCCTCGTTCAACTTCTTTAGAAGGGGCTCAAGAAGCTCAAGAAGAGTCGTAAGATTATCAAACATGTAAGAGGCTTTAAATTTAGAAGCTCTAGAAGCTTTGGAAGCTCTAGAAGCTTTGGGCCCTCAAGGTAGCCAGCTCTCATTGAACTTCTTTAGAAGGGGCTCTAGCAGCTCTAGAAGCATCTCTCAAGGTATTCGTTATTATAAGTATACTCCATGCACCTTCCAATTCCCAAGTTCTACGAGCATCTCCCGCTTTTCTGACTCCGCTCCGCTCCGCCCGGCCCGCAGCGCGGCGACGCCGGCTGCCTCGTCGACAGCGCGCCCCCGCCCCGCCCCGCGCCCGTCTCGTGCACGCCTCGCTTCGCCTCACCTCGCGCCCCCGCCCCCGCCCCCGCCCCCGCCCCCAGTCGTGAAGCGGACGCCGGAGATCCCGCGGGCGTGCCAGTGGGTCACCTTCCTCCGCAACCACGGTCCGATCCGCCCTAGTCTAGATCTGTGGAGATTCATGGGGCTCTTTGTGAAGCTTTTATATGCGATGCTCCCCCCCCCCCCCCCCCCCCCCCGCCGATCGATCCCCAGCAACCGCAGCCGCTCGATCTAAGTAGCGCTAAGTAGCGATCGGCTGCAGACGATGAGCTGACGCTGAAGCTTTAGGATTCTTATGAAGCTTATACATGTCTGGCTTACATAATTATAAGCTTGCCTGGCTGAGCCGGGGCCTCTTCGCAGACGAGCTGACGCTGGAGATGGTGACGGAGGAGGAGCGCACCTACATGTGGGACCAGTACGCCCCGGAGCGCCGGTCCGCCACCCCCTCCCCGCCGCCCCTTCCTTCCTCCCTTCTCCTTCTCGAGCTTCTTCTCCTGCCCCCGCAGGGCGCGGCTGAACCTGGGGATCCGCCGCCGCCTCGCGCCCCTCCTCGACAACGACCGCCGCCGCATCGAGGTCCGCCCCCTCGCCTACATACATCTAGATCGGCTCCAGATCGTTTATCTAGGATCTATATCTAGATTTAGATCTAGAGGCATCTAGCTATCGCCATATCGCATCGAGGCCCGCCCCCCCCTCTCGCACTTGAGCTGGCGATAGCTATCTATGTTTATGGCTATTGTTGCTGCTCTAGATCGTTCTCTATAGATATCGCCTCGGCTCCAGATCGTTGAGGTTCTCTGACGCGCGCGCGCCGTCGCGCGCGGCGCGCAGCTCGCCTACTCGCTCCTGCTGACGCTCATCGGGTCCCCCATCTTCTACTACGGCGACGAGGCGAGCTATTTGCATTTGCATTTACATTTACTAGCTATTTATATAGCCTTGGATTCATCCATCCCGGTCCGCCCGGCAGCTGCAGGCCCCGCTCACTCACTCATTCCTTGCGACCGCACCGCAGATCGGCATGGGCGACAACATTTGGCTGCACGCCCCCCATCGCCCTCCTCGCCCTCCTCGCCCCGCGCCCCTCCTCACTTACTCGGACCGCAGGCCGGACCGCAACGGCGTCCGCACGCCCATGCAGTGGTGCGCGCTCACGCGCCTGCGCGCCTCTGATCCCCGTACAAAGCACTGCATACTTTGATCGCGTTTCCGATCCCTGATCGCCGGCCCCAGGGACGGGACGCGGGACGCGGGGTTCTCGAAGGCGCCCCCGCAGCGCTGGTACTGCCCCCTCATCGACGCCGGCGCTTATGAGCCCTCCCGCGTCAACGTCAAGGTCCGCCCCCCTGGACCAGGGTCAAGACCAGGGCCTGGCCAGGGCCAGGGCCGTCTAGTACACCTAGTACTCCGTGTATAGCTAGCGCTAGTACCTATAGCTAGTCCGCCCGCCCAGAGCCCGCGGCTGGGCCGGCACCAAGGACACCTGGCGCTAGGTTGGGCCCTCAAATCGCGCTCGCCTAGGATACCAGTACCAGAGCCAGGGCCAGGGCCAGACCAGGGCCCCGCTCTCCCGCCCGCTGCCCGCCCACCCGCCCGCTCGCCCGCCCGCTCGCCCGCTCGCTCGCGAGGATCCCGGGCCGCTCTCGCGGAGCGGGTCTAGGGGGCTAGCGGTGCACCCCGAGCCTAGCGCCTGCCCCCTACCTCCCCTACCTACCCGAGGGCTAGCGGTGCACCCCGAGCACCCGGGCCGCTCGGGGGGGCCCCCGAGTAGCACCCCGAGAGCGCCCCGGCCCGGCCAGCGGTGCTACACCGCCGGGTCGAGCATCCCGGGCCGCTCTCGGGTGCTACACCCCGGCGGCTCGACCCGGGATGCACACCTTCTAGCATCGAGCCCTAGCTAGCTTCGCTTTCGGGGGTCCCAGGCCTTGTCGGCCCATATCCGCCTCGCGGAGCCTAGGCTCAGCGGCTCACACCGGGGGCAGGCGCAGCTGGAGGACAGCGGGTCGCTCTTCCAGGTCATTGTGCGCCCCGCCCCGCCCCGCCCCCCGCTGCCCCGCCCCGTCCCGCCCCGGCCCGCTGCCCCGTCGCTTCTCTTGACCGCAACGACGTCGCCACGCTTCGCCCCGGCCCGGCCCGGCCAGCGCCACATGGTCCACGTGCGTGTATGGCTCGGCTCACATCTAGCCTCGCGGGCCCTGAGCTTGCCCGGGTACACGCGCAGATCCGGCGGAAGCACAGCGCGTTCGGGTACGGGAGCTTCTCCTTCGCGGCCACCAACGACCCGGCCGTGGTCCGCCCCAGGCCCCGCCCCGGCCCCGCCCGCTCCGGCTTTAGCCTCGGCCCCGCCTGGCCCGTCTAGATATCTAGATCTTTTTAGATCCGCCGTGCTCCGCCCGCGCCCCGGCCCCGGCCCCGCCGTGGTCCGCCCCGGCCCCGCCCCGGCCCTGAGCCAGCCCCGCCCCACCCGCCCGCCCGACCCGCCTTGGCCCGGCCCGGCACGGCCGCCTTTCCCGTCCCGCACGCTAGCGCTCCGGCGCCGCCCGGCCCGTCTAGATCTCTAGATGATTCTAGATCTGGACCGGTCCGCCCCCGCCCCGGGCCTGGCCACCTCCCCCGCCCTGGTCCGCCCCGCCCCCGCCCCCGCCCCGCCCCCGCCGCGCCGCGCCCGCCCGGGCCGCCCTGGCCTGGTCCGCCCCCCGCCTCGCCTTGTCTCCGGCTAGCTCGCCCTGCTCCCGGGTACAGGGCCCTCGCCGCCCCTCCCAAGATCCAGAGCCCCGTCGAGATGTGTTGAGCGCGGAAACCTCCCGCCCCGCCCTGCCCCGCCTCGCGGGCCCTCGCGCGCTCCCCTCCTGAGCTCGCTTCCCCCCCCCCCATCCCTACCACTACCCCCTCCGCCTCCCTCCGTCCCCCCCTCCCCCCCCGCGGACCCCCTCCTCGCCCGCCTGCATCTGACGGCCCCGCCCCGCCCCGCCCCGCCCCGCCGCTCAGATCGCTTACGAGCGGGAGCACGGCCCGGACCGCGTCCTCGTCGTCTCCAACGTCTCCGGCCGCACCATCCAGGCGAGCTCCAGATCTAGACCTATCTAATCGAAGCTTTGATCCGCTCGCGATCGTTTATGACCCTACCCCACTCCGATCTGAGCTTGCGTTCAATTCGCACCCTAGCCTTAGCTTTATCCGTCTTGCCAGTCGTCATTGAACCTTGGCGTCGACAGGCGGAGGTGCGGCTGGAGCGGGCGCTGGGCCCCGACTACGACCCGGCGCCGCACGACCTCTTCACGCGCGAGGCGGCCGCCATCGACGCCAAGGACCGCCGCGTTCTCCGCGCTGAGCTGGCCCCCTACCGGTGCGGGTAAAACTTAGCGGCGGTCTGGGCAGGCGGCGCTATCAGTTGTAAGCTGAAGCTTAGCATACGATTAACATCATAGGCACCTCCCCCCGCCCCTTCCGGATCCCCCCTCCCCACTCCCTTTTCGTCTCCTTAACACTTACCCCCCCCCCCCCCCCCCCTCACCCCTATAGCTAGCTACGTATACCAGTCGATCCTCCCAAGCGGACGCCTAATCTGACGGGCGTGTGCATGCGCGCACGGGGGCCCCGGGCGCAGCTTTTTGTGGCTGGACCTGCAGGAGGGCGTCCGCTTCTGGTAATCGCGAGCATCGGAGGCGCAAGGCCGAAAAGGGCGAAGACAGTTGCAATTGCAACGATGCGGCTGGCCATGGCTATGCACCGAGCCAGCTGCAGGCGCACCGGGGCCCGGCCGGCTAGCGCTGCGACCGGCCATGGGATCCGGAGGTGGAGCTCGAGGTCAGCATCATTTATGTAATTGTAAGGCTCGAGGGCCCTCCATATGTCACGTGTACTACGGCGCTGTATAACATGTACATGCAACTCATCTGCAGCTGGCGGCCTGATCATGACTCAGCCTGGCAGTGAGCCGGGCTGCGGCCCGGGCGCCCTCGGCCGCGGCTGGGCCCAGCCTGGCAGGCAGCCTGGCAATATAATGCACGTGGCAGCACTGGCAGTACTATAGTTAGCTATATATAGTACTTAACTAGTAAGCTATTGCGCCGACTCGGCCCCATATGCATAGGATCTAGCGCTGCAGCTGGGCGCCGCCCTGCTCGATCTGCTCGTCTCAGGATGTGCAAGGTGGGGTCGAAACTTGAAATGAACAGTGTGCATTCAAAGCTATCTGATCGTCCTGCAGCTAGCGATAGCACTCGCTCTGCGTAGGCCCTGAGGCCTGGACCGCGGGATCTAGACTCGACTTCGAACAGCTCGCACCTCCCGGAGTCCGGCGCTGGTGCCTCTGCCCCGCCAGGTGCCTGCCGCCCCCCGCCGCGCCCCCGCCCTGCCCGGAGCCCCACGTGTACAGCCGCCGGCCGCGCCTCCACCGCGCCCAGCGAGCCGCCCCGCCGCCCGCCGCGCCTCCACTGCGCCTATCGAGCCGCCCAGCCGCCCGCCGCGCCTCTGCCCCGCCCGCCGAGCCGCGCAGCCGCGCGCAGCGCCTCCGCCGCGCCCGGCGAGCCATGCCGCCGCCCGCCGCGCCCCCGCCCCGCCCCGCGAGCCGCGCAGCCGCCCGCCGCGCCTCCGCCCCGCCTGGCGAGCCGCGCCGCCGCCCGCCGCGCCTCCGCCCCAACCGGCGAGCCGCGCAGCCGCCCGCAACGCCTCTGCCCCGCCCGCCGAGCTGCGCAGCCACCCGCAGCGCCTTCGCCCCGCCCGCCGAGCCGCACAGCCGCCCGTCGCGCCTCCGCCCCGCCCCGCGAGCCGCGCAGCCGCCCGCCGCGCCTCGGCCCCGCCCGGCGAGCCGCGCAGCATCCCGCAGTGCCTTCGCCCCGCCTGGCGAGCTGCGCCGCTGTCCGTCTCGACTCCGCCGCGCCCGGAGAACCCCGCCGCTCGCGGCGCGCGGCTCCGCAACGGTACCGGTCAGTAGCGCGCAGGCCTAGGGACCGCGGGAGGCGGATCGGTGAGCAGCACGTCAAGCGGCCCGGCGGCTCACCGGGGCCCGCGGCCGCCCGCGGCCGCTCGAGCTCCGAGGCTCGCTCACCACTCGCCTACTCGCCGCGGCCGCTCGCCACTCGCCGAGTCGCGCGCACGGGCCATCGCGCCTATACAGCTAGCGATATAGCTAGCCGCAGTCGCACGGTACCGGTACCCTGGTGCGACTGGCCGCGGTACCCCGGAATTTCTCCTAGCCTGTACGTACTAGCGCTAGCCTAGCTACAGTATATATACTGGGTAGCTAGTTATACCGAAACTTATACGTACGTATACGTACAGCTGAGCAAAATTAATATATGTGCTATATATAAAAACGTTTTATTCAGGCCTATATATGATATATCTATAATGTATACATGCAGTTAACGTACGTTGATTATATAGGCCTGCCTCAATTGCAAGTAATTAATATTAAATTAAGGTAGGCCGCATGCGCAGCCCTGGCCCGCAGGCGCCATGCACTGCCGGCGCCGCGCCAGGCCTAGGCTCGCCGCGCGCGCGCCAGCCCGGCGCGCCCGCTACGGTAATTTTAAGGCCTCGATTAGAGCTGCGGCTCGAGCTAAAAACCCTCGGCTCGAGCCAGCTCGAGCCGGCCCGCTCCAGCCTCGAGCCAGCTCGAGCCCGGCTCGAGCCGGCCTAAAGCGGGGGTACTTGGTCCCGGACTTAGGCGCGCGGAGAGAACTTGACCTCTAGCTCGTGCGAATACATGCAGAAAGCACATAATATTACAGAATAGAGCCAGGCTAGCCTGTATTTGATGAATTAGGTCCCCGACACGCGCTAGACATGAGAAGTTTACGTACGCGTCAGAGGCCGCCTCCGATCCCCCCCCCCGGCTCGAACACTGGTTGGCCGGCTCGACCTAGCCCCCCCCTCCCCGGCTCGAGCCAGCCTTCCCCTCGCCACAAGCCGGCTCGGCTCGAGCCAGCCGACCGTCGCCACGAGCCGGCTCGAGCCGGGGAAAAGGTCGGCTCGAGCCTCGATCCGAATTCGAAGTTTTCTTAATTTCGTTCCTCCGAAGTGACGTCCACCTCCGCGGCCGTACTACGGTAAGTCGCGATTCATCGCCCAAAGCTTACATTATAAGCAAGTTTAAAGCAACCTCCGAATTTGAAGCTTTTTTTCGAACCCTGACGCCATATATATATGCATGCATGCATGTAGTAGCCATGTACCGTGATGATGCACGTACAGTGACGTACTCCCAGTACACGCGCGCTTCTTTCGTACAAATTGCTACAATTTAATGTCCCAAAATTAAAACACGCAAGGAAAAATCAATCTGTTTCACCAACTTTCACGGTTCTAAAACATTTATTCTATAGCATAATTCATACTTCGCATCCTTATATATGTATATTTTATAAACACAGCTTCAAATAATTATTGCGCCACGCGATCATGGAAAATCTTTGCATTGCAATTGAGGTCGAGCTCGCGCACGAAAGCTCGCACTGTTAAATTACCGTTCGCCGTCGATCGACTAGTTCTGCAGATGTGACGACGTTTGCCCACCCACCCATTGAAATGTCCGACGTTTGCCCACCCACGAACCGGCTAGAAATTAGAAGTTACAGAAGTTACAGTCAGACGCACCGGTGCGTCGACGTCAACGAGCTCGAGCTGGCGGAAAAAATCGAGTTGGCGATATAAATAGCGCTAGCTGCATGCTACATAGCAAGCTGGTCTCTCGAGCTCGAGCTCAGATCTACGCACTCGCTCAGAAATGGGATTTTGCCGTACCCCAATTTGATGGGATTAAGGGAGACGAATTCCGATTCTCCGAATATACTTTAATGCGCGTCCAACTTTCTACCCGGCTAACAAAAGAGCCGCGTACAGGAAGCGTCCAACTTTCTACCCGGCTAACAAAAGAGCCGCGTACAGGAAGCCTCAGGAACGTTCGTATATCTTCGCGACGTCGACGTCGACGGTGGTCCGTCGGTGGACGCATTCGCTAACTTTTTTTGAAGTTTTTTCCCTCTAATTGCTGAAGTCGACGTCGCACAGCCGGTCCGGGTTACCGCGTCTTGGGCGAGGGAGTGGAGCGCTGCTGCGGCGGGGAGCGCGCGTCGACAAGAAGCACGAGCGCGAGGCCGGAAGCAGTTGGCGGGAGGTCGAAGAGAAGAAGGAAGAGCCCCGGCGCCCGAGGATCATCCAAGCGCGGTAAGTGCTCATTCGCACGAGTGTGCCCATGCGGGCGCCCTAGACCCCCATTTCTACTCGGAAGAAGTTCCTTCCTTCTCCGATCGTCCTGTGTCGCAGTTTCGGAGGAATCCCCGACGGCGCCTCTGACTCGGTGCCACAGCTGGACACCCCCCCCCATCAGCACTCGGCCCTTCAGCGGAGCCAGCAGCGTCGAAAGCACCCAGATAGTTTAGTCAGGCCGTTCGTTCTCGTTCTGGAGAACTGCCAGCGCCGCGAACTCGA
This sequence comes from Cyanophora paradoxa, assembly GCA_004431415.1. NCBI lineage: Eukaryota > Glaucocystophyceae > Cyanophorales > Cyanophoraceae > Cyanophora > Cyanophora paradoxa. The sequence goes on from QPMI01000644.1 coordinate 41,000, forward strand.
GTCCGTCGAGGACCTCAGTTCGGGCCCCGATCGGTCCCTTGCAGCACCAGCAGCAGTCGTTGAAGAACTGAAGAACACCTAGAGCGTCTTCGCGTGCCTTCGGGATGGACGCGCAGAAGGTGAAGAAGCCGAAGGTCAAGCTACCGCCCCCGAACTTCGATCCAAGCGTGCCCAACCTAGTGGAGTGCGCTTCGACCTTTCCGTATGCGCTTTGTACATGCAGCTGAGCTTCCCTTCAATGTACAGGTTTCCTCCTCTCGGACCCGACAGCGCGCCTCTACTTTCGCAAATATGGGAGCTTGTCGATCAGGATCAGCAGGCCAGCGTCGACATGGCGGCGCTAGCGGGAGAGATTGCTAATATTCGTGAAGCCGCCCGTAATCGCTCAGCGGAATTCGTGGCTCGGTGCCAGGACCTGGACAATTGGTATAAGAATATATGTGTGTACCGGCAGCGAGGTTCGTTCGCCCCTCTTCGAATGATTGCCTCGGAAAGCCTGCTAATAGCCGCTCCACACAGCTGGGCTTGTGTCGGATGCAAGCCAGGCGGCCTCCCCTGAACCCGTGTCACTTGCGTCGAGCCGCAGCAGACAGTGCGCCCCGGTTGCTTCAGTACTTGCGCAGCATGGTTCATAACTCAATTGCTGGTTCCACAGGGAATTCGATTTTCCGGCTCCGGGACAGGCAGTGCAGGACCGGAGAGCCCGTGGAGCACACACAAGCGGCGTGGTCCGCGTCTGCCCCGGTTGGCCTTCTCCCGCGCTACTAAGCCAGAATTTTACCTGCAGGGTGCTGATGTCGAAGGAGGGGAGTTTGCTTATGATGAGCACATGGCCGTCGCTGGTGAGGTTCTGCTTCCAACAGCCTTTTTCTTTTTTCTTACGTCCTCCCTCCAGCGCAAGAGGCTCAGCGGCCGAACAAGCTCAAGTTGAAGCTAGGAGCGCCCCAGCAGTTGCGGGGGGCGGCCGCCCAAGCAGTCGAAGCGAAGCAGAAGGCGCAACTGGCGAAGCAGCAGCAGCAGCAGCTGAAGAAGCGGAAGCGCAGGAAAGACGAAGACGGGTTCGCACACGCGCGTGCCCGGGTCGTGTTCCCGCTGATCGCTCCGCAGGGACGAGACGGGCGCGACGACCTCGGCCTCGGAGCACGAGGAGGAGAACGAGGAGGAGAAGGCCGCGCGGCTCGCTAGGGAATCGGCATCGCATCCGTTCTGGGCGCAAATGAACCCCATCTTCAACCTGCTCCGGGAACAGGACCTCAACCTGCTGCAGTTCAAGGCGAGCCGCCCGCTCTTACCGGATCCTCGGCTTGCGCCTGACGCGCGCGCTCTCGCAGGAGTGGTCGGACCCGAACCCGGACGCCTACTCGCCGCTCCCGCCGCTGGGCAAGCACTACGTCGAGCAGTGGCGGGAAGAGGACGAGGCCTTCTACGGCGGGGTCGACCCGCTGCACCAGAAGGCCGCGCCGCCGCCGCCGGATCCGTTCGAGGTTCCCGTCCGCGGAGAGGCGCTCACGCAGCGGCTGCTCGCCGCCTTCGTCGAGGAGACATGCCCGTCGAAGGAGGACATGATCAAGGAGGAGGACGACGACATGGACTCGTGCGCTCTCTGATCTGATCCGATCCGATCCCCCGCGCCCCGCCGACCCCCCGCACAGCGTGCCCGAGACGACGATGAGCGGGATGGCGACGCCGGGTCACACCGACGCGCTGATGCTGGACGAGAAGGAGGCGCTGTTCAGCCTGCAGAACTGCCCGGCGTGCAGCGCGGAGAAGATCACTGGCTCGTCCGAGTCGATCCTCTCGCTCGAGCAGAGGCTTCGGAGAGAGCTGATACAGCTCGGCCTTCTGGAGCAGGACGAGGAGGTGAGCCCGGGGCGGGGCCTGCGCTGCGCCGTGCGCGCCCGGGCCGTTCGCGCGCCGACGCCGGGGCGCAGATCACGGAGGCGACGCGCGAGGACGACGAGATATGCATCGAGATCCGGCGGACGCAGGAGGAGCTGCGGAAGCTCGTGTCGGACAACCAGCGGCGGTGCAGCGAGCTGCGGGCGTCGCTGCAGCAGCACCTGGAGACGGAGAAGAAGCTCGCCATGATCCGAAAGGCCGACTCTGTATTCGACAAGGAGGTCCAGAAGCTTCTCCAGAAGGTCCGCTTGTCGCGCGCTGGCGCCCGCGCGTTCGCGGCCCGTGCCGACCCCCGCCGCAGCAGAGCAACCAGACAAAGAAGAAGGGGGACGGGGACGAGGCGAAGGGCGCGGCCAAGGGCGCGAGCGCCAGCGCCGAGGCGGCGAAGAAGCGGACGATCGAGGCGGTCCGCAAGGTCCTGGACGACTACGACAAGGCTATGGCACCGTTCTTGCCGGCCACCGGCCTCCGCCCCGCCGTCTACGTCCAGCTCACCTTCACGGGGCCCGGCGGCCGCTCCGCCGCCGGCAAGGCCCTCGCCGAGGCGTCCGAGGCCGCGGACCGCGAGGCGGAGGCGGCCGCCGCCGCCTCCGCCTCCGCCGCCGCCGCCGCCGTCGTCCCGGGCCCCCGGAGGCCGCCGCCGCCGCCGCCCCGGACGCCTCGGACGCCCAGGTCGTGCCCGGCTCGTCCGCCCCGGCCTCTGGCCCCGCCGACGGCGCCGCCCCCGAGGCGGTCCCCGTCGCCGCCGCCTCCTAGACACGCCCCGGACCCATCCACCGGTTGCCAGCGCGCACCAGCGAGCGGGCGCCTTTTTTCTCTGTCCGCGCGCAGAGCGCTACGCCCCGTCCCTCCTGGCTGTTATTGTCCGTGATTGCTCCTGGTTGTTATGTTCCTTCCCTTTTGCGTGCCCCTTGTGTGTGTGACTAGTTGGCCGTCCAGTGGCCGTCAGTTTAGTTTCAAGGTAGTCGGCAGTCTTCGTTTTCAATATTAGCGAGATCCCGTACCCCGCAGTATCCATACAATCTCGTCCATTCTTCAGTACCTTCACAATCTCTTCCCTTCATTCTTGAGTCGGACAGTGCTATTGTTTCTGCCTGCATTCCCCTCTACTTGATTCCTCTCAGCTGATCCGTATGATAGGCGAAGTTCAGCAGGAGTGTTTTTTTGAGCGTAATCGAAAGCTCTAATATATTAATCGTGCCAACCAACGCCAGCGGAGGGGTTGCCGTTCAAGGGCGAGCTCGAGGGCGTAGCGGCGGGCGCACCCGAGGGGCCCGGTACGGCCTCGTGATCAGGCTCCGGAGGCTCGCGATCGGGGGCACGGGGTGGAGGCGAGGGGTCGGCCGGCGCCGCGGCAGCAGCAGCGACAGTGTCCGGATCCGCAGCTGTGGCGGGCTGCGCGTGCGGGCCGCGGAGGTCGATGAGGGCGAAGCGCGGCGGCTCCTCCGCGCTGCGCTGCACGAGGAACAAATCCTCGAGGAACTGGCCCAGGCCCGAACCAGTCAGCTGCCGCGCGGCCGCAGGCGGCGGCGATCCGGTTGGGCTGAAGGCACCTCGACGTTCTCGGCTTGGTCCCGCCCCAGGGCGAGCCACGGGTCCTGCGGCCTGTTCACCAGGACGGTCACCAGGTCCTGCTCGCGACAGCGCGGCGGGCCCGCGCCGGCCTCAGCGAGCCGTTCGGGGGAGCTGCTGAGGCGGGGAGACCCCTTCGGACGCACCTCGATGAGCTCGATCATTTTCTGGGATCGCGCGGGCCGGCCCTGGTTCGATTCGAAATTCAAGGATCAGCTCGAGAACGGCGCCGGCGCACAAGGAGCTCTGCCGCGCACCTTGAAGAGGTGGTTGTGAATGAAGCCGTGCAGGTCGTCGGCGAGGCCTATTCGGAGCGCCTCGATGGCTTCAGCCTTCGCTGCTTCGGCAGCATTTCGCCTGCAAGAGCACGAATTGTTTTCGGTGCCCGTCGAGCTATAGAGCGGGTCGACGGGGTGGGGAGCAGAGCGAACCTTTGAATCTCAGCTGGAATGCGATCTCTCAGGGCAGCCGTACGTTCCCGCATGCCTTCGATGATGGCTTGGCGCTCTTGTTGGAGCGCTTCTTCCCTGCGCGAGGTTAAAAAGGCGGACAAGGGCGGCCGCGTATGCGCACGCAGCAAGGTCCTCTCGCAGCTCCGCAATCTCCGTCTCGATCGTCTCGCGCGCATCTTGCAGAGTCCGCACGGACGTCTCCAGCTCCCCGATCAGGCGCTCGGCCGCTTCCCGCTCCGACAGGGCGAGCGCTGTGCACGGGCGTTAGTTAGGTACGTTCTTCGAATAGCCGCGCACAGGGCCGCACGGGCAGTTGTGTCGGTCGCTGCCGCCTCAGCAGACCGCCGCTTGATGACGCGCTCGCGGATCGCGCATGCCACGGGCTGCGCCACGTCAGCAGCGCGTGAGATTAGATGAGCGCATACTCACCAGACTGACTTCTTCCGAGCTCGTCGCCCCAGGGACGAAGGACTGAAAGCGCGCCAAAAGCGCCCGATGCTCGTGCAGCGCCTGCGACCGGTCAGTGGCGAGCAGGGCGGACATCGAACACTGCGTACACGATGCAGAGGTTCGTCCGCATCCTGCCATCCGCGCAGCAGCCCCTCGACCGCCGCGGCGATGCGCACGGCGTCGACCTCGTCGCCGTCCAAGTCAGCGGGGACAAGGCCCTCCCCGAGGATCAGGCGCATGATTTCCTTTGCATCGCTGGCGGCATCTGCAGCCGGCGCCGGCGCCGCCGACCCCAGCTCCATCGCGCACGGCCGCACTCAGTGACTTATACCCCGTCGACTAGCTGCGGGCGCCGCAGCTCAGCGGCTGCAGCGCACGGGCAGGAGTCTCGGAGAGACGTCGACGAGCTTCAAGTGTGGTAGCTTTCTCGTCAGTGTGGCAGCTGCAGGGCGCATGCGCGCGCACACAAGACCACGAACGGCCTGCACTTCGGCAGACTTCTCTGTGATCGCTTCTGAAAGATGAATCAAACGGCTACGATAGGGCTGACGGCAACGGGGGGGAGAGCTCCGGGGCGGATCGGGGGCCCAGGTGGGGCCGGGGCGAGTTTAAAGGGGGTCGGGAGAGAGGGATGGCCGGGGGTGGGCCGGGGCGGGGCGCGGGCCGGAGAGGCTTAGAGGTCCTTGTCCGACGTGTCGATGTAGAAGTAAGTGCCTGCCGACTTCTGCTCCTTATCCTTCACCGAGTCCATCTGGAGGGGAAACAGTCAGTCAGACAGGACAGCGCGGCAGGAAACAGACAAACAGGAAACAACAACAGGGCGCGCCTTGTTGATGCGCGGGCGGTAGTTGGTGGGGTCTCGCCGGAACGTAATCTCCAGCATCTTCAGGAATGTGTTCATGCCCGTGATAAGCATCTGGGGCCTGCGGGGCGGAAGGCTCGGCTCGGCGCTCAGCCAGCGGGGTGAGGCGGGGCCGGGTTCAGGACGTACGCGTTGGCTATGCAGTGGATCGCGGGCTCTCCGTCGTAGACGATGACGCGGTCGGCCAGGTACTGCGAACGAAGTTGAGAAAGCGCACACAAAAAGGAATGGAAAGGAAGAAAGGAGAGGGCGGGTCGCACGGTGGCCATGATGAAGTCGTGCTCAACGACGAACGCCGTCTTCTTGGCGTGCAGGATGAAGCGCTTGATCACCTTCGAGGCGGTAGATAGATAGATAGATCCGGTCAAGGCTCGAGAGATAGCGCAGGAGAGCGCTAAGCATTCATTCATCCTCTTCCGACCCGTCCGAGTGCCCCGTTCCCACCCCCCTCTCACCTTGGAGGCGATGATGCGCTGCTCCGAGTCGAGGTAGGCGGAGGGCTCGTCGATGAGGTAGATGTCGGCGGGCTGGCCCAGCGCCAGCGTGATGGCCACGCGCTGCAGCTCGCCTCCCGAGAGGTTCTTGACCTCCTGGTCGATGATCGACTCGAGGTTCAGGGGCTTCATCACGTCGGAGATGAACTGCGGGTGCATGTACGACTCGCGGATCTTCTTGTGCAGCAGCTGCCGCACGGAGCCCTGCCGAAACGACTCAGAAGAGAAGGAGAAGAAGAGGGAAAGAGAAAGGGCCGCGCCTCGAACTTGGGGGCGATCTTCTGCGGCTTGTAGGAGACGCAGAGCTCGGGGACTTGCGCGTCCGAGTCGCTCTTCAGAAGGCCGGCGAGCATACGGATGAACGTCGTCTTGCCGCACCCGTTCTGCAGGAGCGCGCTTAGTTTAACTTAATGAGAAAGCTGTTAGAGAAAATGCCAATTATGCTTAGAGAAAAGTGCGGTCTGCAAGAGAAGCTGTTAACAGCTGCGCTTAGTTTAGCTTAGCTTAGCTTAGCTTAGCTTGGTTAGCTTAGCTTGGCTTGGCTTGGACTAAGCTGTTAAGAGAAAACGCCAATTAAGCTTCAGGGTTGATTTGATTTGATTAGAGAGCATGCGCGTTCAGAGTTTGGATGCGGGGCCGGGGCCGGGCCCCGTTGGAGGACCGGACCGCACCTGGCCGAGGAGCACGAGGATTTCAGAGTCGGTGAACTCGCCCGCCTTGATGTCGAGCTGGAAATCGCCTACCCCGCCCGGTCTTCTCAGCGGATTCGGAGGAGCGGCGGCGGCGGCGGCGGCGGCGGCGGCGGCGGCGCACCCATCTTCTTCGTCATGTCGGGGTACTTGTAGCGGGCGAACTTCTTGATCTCCTCCTCGTCCTGCTCCACCTCAGCCACCTGCGCCGGCCGGCCCACGTAAGGAATGAACGAGAGAAAGGAAAGGGAGAGGGCGGGGCTGGAAAGGGGCGGGGCGGGCCTTGAACGAGAGCGCGACCTCGCGGAAGCGAAGGTTCTCAGTGGGCACGAAGCCGGCGAGGAAGATGTTGATGCCTGCCGGCGGGGGGGGGGGGTAAGGGATTGATGCATGGAAGCGGGGGGGGAGGAGGAGAGAGGAAGGGCGCGCCCTCGCGGACGGAGAAGGGCATGGTGACGACGCCGTAGGCGCCCGGGACGCCGTAGAGGACGCAGATGAAGTCCGAGAGGTAGTCCAGCACGGCCAAATCGTGCTCGACGACAATGACGTACGAGGTCGGCGTCGGGAGCGTGCGGACGACGCGCGCCGCGATGATGCGCTGCCGGATGTCGAGGTACGACGAGGGCTCGTCGAACATATAGCTGGGCGGGCGCGGCGGTCCGTTGGCTGGCGGGCGGGCGGGCGGCGCGCGGAAAAGGAGGGAAAAGGAGGAGGCTTACACGTCGGCCTGCTGGATGTAGCACACGGCGATGGCGAAGCGCTGCAGCTCGCCTCCGGAGAGATCCTCCACGTTGCGCTCGAGCACCTTCTGCAGCTCTGCGGGCCGCGCCGCTCAGGGGCAAGCGGGCGGGTGGGCGGGCGCGCGCGCGCGCCGGGCGGCGCACCGAGCTCCTTGATGATCCAATCGGCGACCTTGCGCTCGTCCTTGGACGCGAGAATCTCGCCGACCTTGCCCTTCACGGCCTTCGGGATGTTGTCGACGTACTGAGGCTTAATGAGCGCCTGCGGGCGGCGAGCGGGCGGCCGGTCGACGTCAGCCGGAACGAACGCGGCTGCGCGAAACGCGGGCGAAACGAGTGCGCGAGAGAATGCTCGCCTTCAGGTTGTCCTCCAGAATCTTCGTGAAGTAGTTCTGGAGCTCCGACCCGCGGAAGTAGGCAAGGATCTCCTGCCAGTCGGGCGGGTTCTGCGGCGCCACCCCGCCGCGTGAGCCCGGCGGACAGCGTGGCAAGCGCGGGGCAGCGCAGCACCTCGAAGCGCCCGAGGTTCGGCTTCTGCTTCCCGGCCAGCACCTTGAGCGCGGTCGACTTGCCGATACCGTTCGTCCCGACCAGCCCGAGGACCTGCCCCGGACGCGGCACGGGCAGCCTGCGCGACGCACAGGTTAGCTAGCGCGCAAGGGCGACCGCGGGGCATGCGGGGGACGCGCGAGCGGCCTGGCGACCGCCGCACCTGTGAAGCTTGAAAGAGTTCGGCCCGTAGCGGTGCGTGGTCTCGCGCTCAAGGTTCTTAGGCAGGTTGATGATGGCGATAGCCTCGAACGGGCATTTCTGGCGGCGCGCGCGGCGAGCGCAGGTCGGCGAATGGGGGCGCTAATCGCGCCGGCAGGGCTCAGGCGCGCCGCCGAGCGCACCTTAACGCAGATACCGCAACCGATGCAGAGCTCCTCCGAGATCCACGCGATAGAGGAGGTGGGCGCCACCTCGATGCAGAGTTTGCCTGCCGCCGGCGATCGGCGCGCGCGGCACGGGCGGCGGCGCGGCGCTTGCGCACCCATGCGAACGACGGGGCATGACTTCTTGCACTCCTGCCGGCACTTCTTCGGCTTGCATTTGTCGGAGTTGACGATAGCGATACGAGTCAGCTTCTCCGTGTCATCGTCCTTCTTGCGACCCGACATTGTGAATCCCGCAGCGCCTCGTGAACTGCCGACACCGGCCCAGATCGACGGGCCGAGAACGTGTACCCGGGTGCGAGATCAAATGTGCCAACTTGGCCAGCCGCTGAGCGCGCTGCAGCTGCGTTGCAATGTAGGTACTTAACGCGCTCACAAAGCTCATAACACCCCAAATGCCGGCAAATTCAGGCTGCTGCTGCGTCGACGTCAGCACGTACGCGTCAGCACTAGTAGTAGTACTGCCAGGCTGCGGCACCACGCGTACGGCTCCCGGGAGTACTAGTCCGCACGGCGGACAACTCATGAGAACGGATCCAGCTTAAAAGCTTGGCCAATGCGATCATCGGATTGCGGGCTCGTCATGCCTCACTAATCATGGTCAAGGGCCAAGATCTGCATGCGCGCTCGGGGGCAGAACGGCGGCCGGGAGCTTCGCAGGCACCGCATGCTAACACTCGAATTCGAACGCTATATTTTCCTACATAGGCGCAACGTAATCTAGATCTACATCTATCTTGAAAAGAAGGGACATAAAGCCACCGGCGGTGGCGAGCTGCCTTGCAAAATAGTTATACGAATCTCTACAGAGAAAGGGCCAGGCCAGAGGGGCTGCTGGCAAAAAGAGGGAAAATCGAGAGAGTATCCTACAACATGCGCGGGTGGTCGCCGGAGCTCGCGCTACGGCCAACCTGCCCGAGCCGCGCCAGAACTATACTTTACGTATCCTGTCCTGGACCTATACATAAGCGGCTGCTCGCCTCAGCTTCCGTTTACCAGAGGCCCTCGTTCGCGGTGTTGTAGTCCTGCAAAGAGGTCGCGCGCGTCAGACCGAGCGCAGCGAAAGAGCAGGCGACCCAAAGCAGCTAGATATAAAGGACCCAAGCTAAGATCTAGAACAAGAGGCTCACCTTGTCCTCGCCCTCATCGTCGACGTGGGCCCAGTCGGTGCGGGTCTGGCGCGAGGTCTGGGGCGTCCGGGGCAGGCGCTCCGGCGGGATGTTGTCGGTGCGGCTCAGGCCCTCCTCCTGGGCGCCCATGCCTGCAGGAAGCGCGGCGGGATCAGCGGTCAAGTTAGCGGGATCCTGGCGCGAAGCGCACCCCAGTCGGTGCGGTCGTCGAACGAGGTGCCGGTCGTGGGGCAGTTGTCAAGGGGCCCGGGCGTCTTGGACGACGGGAGCTCGGCCGCGACGAAGACACGAGTGGCCGTCATCTGCGAGGACGTGGACGTCAGCCTCTACCAATGTCGAAGATCGTCGCAATCGGGAGCTCCGCGCAAGCGTCCCACACGTCATTGGCGTCATTTCCAACTAAACAACCCCAGAATACCTAGTGACGCCGCAGGGAAGGCCGGGCGGCGGCGCACCGGCTTGGGGGCGACGAAAGTGATCTTGGCCGTCGCCAGATCCTGCGGTCAAATCCTGAGCCGGAGAACATGCAAATGTGCGAGTACGTGCGGTTGTAAAGCAAACGGCGGCGGCCGATCGCCGCACCTTCTTGATCTGGACCGACCGCTTGGCGAGCACGGGCTGCGGGGCCGCGAAAGCCGCCCGGGGCACGACGAGCACGGGAGCAACGAAGGCCATCGTGGGGAAGCTTGCTTTTTTTGGCGGCGGGAGAGAAGAGTGAACGATGGCGTAAGAAGGCGGACGTCAACCTGACTTCAGGACTGTGTACCCACTCGCCTCGCCTTGGGTACAGCCTCCGGCTAGTTGAAACTCGGCCCGTCGACGTCGTTCTCCGCCCCGCCAGCGCCGCCAGGATGACGAGCAGCTCAAGGAGCGCACCTGACGCGCGCGCGTGCCCTACGGGCACGCGGGAGCGGCCGATCGCACGCACGCTTGGCAGCAGCCCTCCCTCGATTCTCCGCGCGCGCACAGCGCGTAGGAACGATGCTGCGGCACTTTTTACGTCGCTCGGCGTCGCCTTTATCGCGCTCCTCGTGTGTCCCCGCCTTTTCGTCGCGGCAAACAGCGAGCGCCGGGCCGCGCGCTAAGTCATCGTCGGCAGCGTCCTTTGGCAGCGTGTCCCTCTGATACCCCCATGCGCAGGCGCTCGCGGCGGTCGCCAGCGCCGGGCCTACCACGCCTCGAACGGACCTTGAGCTCGAGCTCCTCTTCGACAGCCGCTCACTTGCCGACACCAGCGGCAAGGGCAACAATGGTGCAACCCAATTACCGCTAGAACGACAACGCTCTGATCGCGGTTGCAGGGAACATCGTGGGACAAGTCAATGTCGTTCGCCATGGACCCGGCTACGCGCTCGCGCTCAACGGCGCGGGGTATGTTGAGATCGATAGCACGGCAGCGCTGAGCGTGGGCACGGACGACTATACGCTCGTGCGCGGTTCCCCTTCTTAGTCGCAATCAGTTTCGAATTCTCTGCTGAGGCATTCGAATTCGCAGTATGCCTGGGTGAACGCGAATCCGAGCAACCGTGGCCGGATCCTCTCCAAGGGGAGCTTCTTCTGCAGCACCGGGTACATGGTGCGCGTTCCCGCCCGCTGCCGATCCGCCGCGCGCGAGCGCCGCCGACTGACGCGCGATTCAAGCTTCGGCTCTCCGAAGCGGGCAGGCCGTACACGGAGGCGGGGTCGGGCGGGACGTGCCTCATCACACTCACCGGCAACGACGAGGTGGCAGACAACACGTGGTTCGCGCCTCGATGCGCCGCGCCGCGTCGCCTCGAAAATCCCATTCGGAAATTTGGCGCGCACACAGGCATTCCGTCGCGGTGGTCGGGCGGCGCGGCTCGGGTGTCGACATATACGTCGACGGGCTCCGCAGCAGCACGCAGGCGGCGGGTGGGGCGTGGCGCACCGCCTCGCTCGCGAACCAGCAGCTGGGGCTGCGCGTCGGGGCGAACAACCAGGGCGGGGAGAGATTCGTGGGCCTGATCGACGCCGTGCGCATCTACAGCCGTCAGCTCAGCGACGCCGAGCTCCTCGCCCTCCACCGCGCCGACGCCGTGCGTCCCCGTGCGAACGAAGCGCGCAGCGGCCGGCGCGCGCGCGCGCCCGACCGCCCCGAGCAGGACTCGTTCCGCCCACCGGCCCTTGCGCCCCCGACGCCAACGCCGTCGCCGACGCCGACGCCGACCCCGCTGAGTTCGTACCCCGCCCGACCGCCGCGCCGCCTTCGCCTCGCTCGCGTGACCCCGACCGCGACCGCGCGCAGCGTGCTCGAGCCTGACGAGCTGCGCGGCGTGCGTGAGCGCCGGCTGCAGCGGCTGGTGCGTCGCCACGAACTCGTGCGGGGCGGCCGACGCCTGCCCGAACCCCGCGGCGACCGGCATCCAGTGCGCCAACAAGGCTGCCTCGGAGTGCCCGGCCTCCCCGGACCTCGGCGTGTACCCCGCCCAGTGCCAGCGCGGCAGCGCCGGGCCCTGCCGTGTACGTCCGCCCGCCCGCCCGCCCGCTCGCTTGCTTCGCTCCGGTATGCTGTGGGGCGCCCTGAATCTCCGGCGCAGGGCCAGTACCCCGACGCTCAGAGCCGCTACCCCAACGCGGCGGGCAGCTACCCCGACTCGAAGGGTACCTCTCCTTGAGCTTCCGCCGCCCCCTTTCAAGTTCTGAGGCGGGCGCAGGTTGCTACCCCGACGCCCAGGGGCGCTACGTCGGTCCGTTAAAATGAAGCCGATCGCTCCTCTCCGCTGATTCGAATTCGATTCCCGTCCCGCAGACGCGTGCAACCGGTACCCCAACGCGCAGGGCATGTACCCGTCCGGCTCGTGCCCGTAAACGAACGGGGCGCGCGCGGGGGCGTAAACGGGACTTCGAATGTTTCCTGTCATCTCAAGCTTTAATCAAGCACTGCCGAGGACTCCCGGCCCTCCCGTGTAAATATAGGCCGTCGCATCATTCAAGAGCGAAGCGTGTGTCGAGCACGCGCGCGCGGGTCCTGTAAATACAATATCGCGACGTGACTCAACATTCTGAACCAGCTAAAGCTCTAGCTTAGGCCTGGCGGGGGTGCGGGGTGCGGGGGGCGGCGCCGGGCGAGATTCTGTAAATACAACATCGCGACGTGATCATGACCGTCGGACTCATGACTCAACATTCTGAACCAGCTCAAGCTGTAGCTAAGGGCTGGCGGGGGGGCGGCCGGCGGGGCCCGGGGGGCGGCGCCGGCCGCGGGCGAGTTCCTGTAAGTACCGTAGTACAACTTCGCGACGTGACTCACTGAGTCAAAATTCAATGATTCTGAACCAGCTCGAGCTACCGCTAAGGCCTGGCGGGGGTGCGGGGGGCGGCCCCGGGCGAGATTCTGTAAATACAACATCGCGACGTGATCATGACCGTCGGACTCATGACTCAACATTCTGAACCAGCTCAAGCTGTAGCTAAGGCCTGGCGGGGGGGCGGCCGGCGGGGGGCGGCGCCGGCCGCGGGCGAGTTCCTGTGAGTGCAACATCGCGACGTGATCACGACTCAACATTCTGAACCAGCTCGAGCTACAGCTAAGGCCTGGCGGGGGTGCGGGGGGCGGCGCCGGCCGCGGGCGAGTTCGAGGCGACGTGACTCCACACCCTGAACCGTTGAACAGCTAAAGCTAAGCAACATCGCGACGCGACTACGCATCCTGAACAGCTAAAGGTAAGGCCTGGCGGGGGTGCGGGGCGCGGGCGAGCTCGAGGCGAGGGACGCGGCCCCGAGGCGGTCCGCGAGGCGGGAGACGGCGCCGGCGTCCGAATTCGAAGGGGCCCCGAGCGGAGAGCCCCACGGGGCGGGCGTGGCCGGCTCGGCGGGCGCGGGGGCCACCTTCCCCGCGACCCGCTGGCGCGACCCCAGCGCGAACGCCAGCAGGACCTGCGTATGCGCTGGGGGGTAAGGAAAAACCAGCTCCAAGGCGTGCGGGCCGGGGCGCGCAGCCCCTCCTATTCTTGGTGGGCACGGACTCTAGGGTACCGGGGGTACGGAACGGGCTAGATTGAGGGAGGGGTATGTATACGCGCGCAGACCCCGCGGCCCTTTGCTCGCGTTTTCGCATTTGTCAGGGGGCGCGGATTCTAGGGTACCGGGTATGGGACGGGCTAGATTTAGGGGGTACGCGCGCGCGGACCGTCTCGTCTGGGATCTCCTCGAGGGCGCGCCCCTCGCGGGCCTCCAGGGCGGCCACTCTGAGGGCGTACTCCAGCTCGCCCAGGGCCCCGGGCGAAGGCTGAGGGGCGGGCGCCGCCGCAGCAGCCTTCTCGTCTTCCTCCTCCTCTTCATCCTCGTCTTCTTCGCGATCGTCGTCGTCGCCCGAGCCCTCGCTGCGGCTGCATCTGCCGCCCGCCGCCGCCGCCCGGCCGCCTGAGTAGACCTCGAGACCGTACCTTCTCGGGTGGTTAGAGATCTTGATGTAGATCGGCCGGGCAGGAGATAGAGCGCGCACCACCGCTCTGGGGGCCTCGCCGGCGCGCCAGCCGCCGAAGCCGACGTGCGGGGCTCCCTGCCGCAAAGATCGAGACGAGGGGTACATGAGGGGTCGGGGGGGGGCGGGGAGGAGGGACGGGAGAGGGGTACCCGTGGAGCTCGCCGGCGTCGACGGCGATCATGAGGAGCGGCGTGGCGTCCCCCGCCCCTGAAATGGAATGATTAAGAGGGCCGGACGCAGACGGGGCGGGACGGGGCGGGGGCGGGACGCACCGACGCGCATGGCGTCCCGCGTGGTTCCCTCGAGGGCGACGAGGGCGCGGGCGGGTACGGCCAGGCGCCCCTCCTTCTCCCCCTCCTCGTGGTACCGCCCGTCCTCCAGGCTCTGCTCGAGTCGGAGCTCGACTAGTACCCCGGCCGGCGCCCGCCTCTGCACGAGGCGCGCCCGGCCCCGCGGCCACAGCTCCTGCGCGGCGCCGCCCTCAGCTAAGCGTCCCTCCGCAGAATAATGTAAGCTGTAAAGGAGAGACGGACCTGCAGTGAGTAGTCGGCGTGGGCGCGTTTGCGGGCCACGGAGACCTGAGTGAGCTGGTACACCTGAGGAGGAGGAGGAGGATGAGGAGCGCGGGGGCGGGGCGGCGGCGCTCGCGGGCCAGGGGAGGGGGCGGTGGGGGAGGAGCGAACCTTGACGGGTACGCTGAGGACCTCTGCCTCGTCGGCCGCGCCGCTTGCGACCTCGTCGTCCGCCGCGCGCAGGAGCCGCGCCGCCCGCACGAGCCGCGCGGGGCTCACGGGCGCCGCCGCGGCCGCCGAGCGGACGAGGTGGACGGTGGACAGGCTGAGGGTGAGGTAGGAGACGATGCTGTCGAGGTCGGAAGCCAGCTTGGAGAGCCGAGCCGCGAGCTCCTGCGCGGAGAGCCCGCGCCCGCGCTGCGCATGCGCGGCCGCGGCCGGCGACCCGGCCGCGGCGCCTGCCGGGCCGCACACGGCGCACAGCTCGTCGATCTCGGCAAGAAAGCCGTGCGCAGTGCTGACTCCCTCTGCGAGAATGGAGTTGCCCTGCACGGACGGGCGGCGATGTGAGCGCGCGCTTGAGCGAGCGTGGAGCGCGCGTACGCACCGCGCAAGAGAGCTGCACGCAGAGGTCGACGGGCCCACTGAGGACGTTGGGTCGCGTTCCGACTTGATGCATCCCGCAGGGATGTACCGGATGTGGAGGCGATCCCAAGGAAGCCCGTGGAGCGGGACGAGAAGGGGTTATCGCTCCTGGAGGAGGTCGAGGTCGGCCCCAACGACGCCGAGGGCGCCAATGGTGAGCGCGCGCGAGCGCTGGATCCTTATTCCGCGCGCCGCTCAGCGCCCCGCAGCCGAGGCGGGCCGGTGGGACGTGCTGAACCTGCCGACGGACTCGCCGGCCGTGCTGTGGGAGCTCAGCACGAGCATCACGGAGCTCGGGCTGCAGATCCAAGGCTGCAAGATCGAGTCCGAGGCGGGCGCGGGGCAGCCGGGCGGGCGCACGCGCGTGTACGTGGCGCCCTCGAGGCGGCGCGGGCTGCGGGCGCGCCTCCTCGAGCGCGCGCGGGCGGCGCTGGCGCGGCGGCGCGAGTTGGACGCAGAGACGGGGCTGGAGGAGGGCGCGGCCCTGCGCGAGTGCCTCTCGTGCAGCATATGCCTCGGCTCCGTGCGTCCCGCCCGGCGGCCCGGCCCGGCTCGAACCAGTTCCTGTAGCTGACCGGTCGGACGGACGCCCCCTCCGCGTCAGATGCGGCGGCCGGTGGGCGTCGTGCCCTGCGCCCACGCCTTCGACGAGGCGTGCATCGTCTCCTGGACCCGCGCCCGCGCCGCCCGCGGGCCCGCCCCGGAGTCCGACGGTGCGGGCCCCCCCCCCCGCCCCTGCGCCCCGCTTGCTGCTGCGGCTGATCGATATCTGGTTCCCCTTGCTCGCCGGTAGTCCACAACAAGTGTCCGGTGCCAGCCTCTCTTTCCTTCTCTCCGCCATATCCGTTTCTAATGAGCTCGGCCGGGGCAGGTGTGCCGGGGCCCGATCCGCGGCCTTGTGCCCAACCGCGTCCTGGGCGCCCTCGCCGAGCGATGCGCCCCCGCCTTCGGTGACGAGCCCTCCGCCCGGGGCGGCGCCGGCGCCGGCGCCGGGGCCTCTGGGGCCGCTGGGGCCGCCGGGGCGGGTGCCGCTGCTGGCGACGCGGTCTCTATCGGGCCGCCCGGCCCCGCCGGCCCCGCCGGGTCCGAGGGTGCGCCAGCCCCCGTCCGTCCGTCCGTCCATTTCGTCTGATCTGATCTGATCTGATCTGAGCAGAGGACGTGGAGCACGTGTCGGTGCTGATCCGGAGCGGCGCCGTACCCGCCGACTTCTGGGACCCAGTGCGGCCGGGTCCCGGATCGGACCCCGGCTCACCCGCCCGCCCCGCCGCCCCCGCCGCCCCTACCTCCGCCCCCGTCGTCGGCATCCCCGTCGTCGCGTTTCCTGCCTTCCCGCCCCGGCCCCCGCCGCGGCCGCCGGCGCGCCCCAAGACCTGGCTCGAGGCGCGCGCGCCCCGCCGCGTTTCGACTCTTCTCACGGTTTCGCAGGAGGCCCGGGACGCGGTCTCGCGGTTCCTCTCGTCGGCGGCGGCGGCGCTCCGCACGGGCGTCGACGAGTCGGACCGCGAGCGCCACGCGGCGGCCGCCCACGCGCACGCAGCCGCCGCCCACGCGCACGCGGCGGGGTACTACCGCAACGCGCCCTTCTCGGCGCACCACATCGCGGTGCTGCCGTACCCCGGCGCGCAGGACGACGGCGGCGACCCCGCGCGGGCCGCGCGGGCGGCCCCCGCGCGGGCCGCGGTCGCCGCCGCGCTCCCGCGTACCGCCCGCCCCGCGAGGACCGGTGGCGGCGGGCCTCGTCGGCGCTGCAGGGCGCCGGCTTCGCGGCCGCCCTCGCCGCCCTCATAGCCTCGGCCGTCCTCGCCTCCACCGGCGGCGCCGAGCTCCGCGCCGTCGGTCCGCCCTCCGCCTCAGCTGTTTTTGGTCAGCCCTTCTCTGATGATGAGCGCAGCGGCGGCTCTCGGAATCTTCGGCGGCATCCTGGTCCTCACGTCCACGGGCCGCTGCGTCACGCGGCTCCACCTCGCACGCCGCCCGAGGTACCTCAAGGCCCGCGTCGCCTCCTCCCTCCTCTCCGCCGCCTTCCTCGCCGCCGGCGGCTTCCTTCTTTCCGGTACCCCCTGAGCTCACCTGAGCCCAGTTCAGCCTATCTGAGCCTGCCTCAGACACGAGCCGGGAGCTGTGGCGCGGCTTCGGCGTGCTCCTCGTCGCCTACGGCTCCTCCCTCCTCGACGCCACGTTCTTCTGGTACCCCCCCCTCCCGCCCCTTCCCCCCCTTCCCTCGATCGACCGATCGCGCGGCAGGCTCCCGCCCCGCGTGGCGCGCACCGGCCTGCGCCGCAGCAACGAGCACATCGGGTTCCTCTTCTGCCTGGTGCGTGGAGCGCGCTTGGCCGCGCGCGCACCCGGGGCCGATCTGGGGCCGCGGCCGCCCAGGTGAACCTGGTGCCGCTGGGGGGCGTCCTCTGCGCGGCGGGCGCGGCGGCGGCGGCCGCGGCCGCCTCGGACGGGGAGCGGCCGATCCTGGCGGCGGGGCTGATCGCCCCGGGAGCCGTCCTCATCTGCGCCGTCGCCCTCGCCCTCGTCCTCTGGGGCGTCGCCCTCTTCCTAAAGTGCTGGTGCGCCTCGACCCACTCTAGCCTAGTCCTAGGCTTAGTCCTAGTTCTTGCCCTATGCCTAGCTTTAGGCCAAGGCCTAGGCCTCCGCCCCAGCCGTCCTCCTTAAGTCCTAGGGCCTAGACCTAGTCCTAGTCCTAGGTTTAGGCCTCCGCCCCGGCCTGTGCGCCCCGTAGGCCCGGCTCTTGAAACTGAAGCTTAGGTCGAGCCCTGAGGGGCGGGGCGGGGTGCGGCCCTTAAACTGAAGCTTAGCTTGAGCCCTGAGGGGCGGGCGGTGTGTGGCGGGGCGGCCTAGCTCTAGTCCTAGTCCTAGTCCTAGGCCTAGGCCAGGCCTCCGCCCGTGCCCTCCTCCTCAAGTGCTGGTGCGCCCCGGCCTAGTCCTGGGCCTAGGCCCAGTAGGCCCGGCCCTTAAACTGGAGCTTAGCTTGAGCCCTGAGGGGCGGGGCGGGGTGTGGCGGGCGGGTCAGCGCGCTCAAGCTAAGCTTCAGTTCAAGGGCCGGGCCTAGGCCTAGTCCTAGTCCTAGGCTTAGGCCAGGCCTCCGCCCCGACCCTTCAATTAACTGAAGCTTGCAATTGAGCGCGCTGACCCGCCCCGCCCCGCCCCGCCGCAGCTTCTGCATAGGGTGCCTTCCCCGCCACTACAGGAGGTAGCTGCAGCTCCTTCGAGCTCTAGCTAGATCTTTCAAGTTTGCTGCTCGTCTCATTTCAGAATCGATCTTGTAGAATGCACTAGACAAGCACACGTGGTACGCACTAGAAAAAGTACCCTAATACGATACAGAGGGAATATTAATCGATTCGAATTCTGCATGCCTGTATCGTAGCTGCAAATGAAGGGGGCGGATCATCGGATGGGGCCCAGCCGAGCCTGTAGAATCGGGCCGAGCCCGCGCGCCCCTTAGAAGCCGGCCCAGACGGGATGGCCATGGGATGGGATTTCATGGGCCGCCTCAGAAGGCCTTGACTTCGGGCCGGGCGCCCATCGGCTTCAGGAAGTGAGGCGCCGCGTGCCGCGGGGGGGACGGGGAGCCCCGCGCCGCCGCCGGCGGCAGGTGCCGCCCCGCCGGCTTCGAACTCGGAGCCGGGGCGGCCAGCGCCTCCTGCTGCGCCTGCTCCGAGCGGTGGGCCGGGCGGCGCGCGCGGGGGGTACGTGCACGCGGGGGGGGGGGGGGGTTGGCACCTGGTTGGACTGGGCGCGGGCGAGGGCCTGCGCGTAGAGGGCCTTGGCCGCGAAGCTCTTGGTCGGGGCGAGCAGCTTGGATGCGACGTCGCGGTCCGCGGCGTGATGGTGGTGCGGGGCGATGGCGGGGAAGTGGCCCTCGTCGTCAAGCTCGACCACGCGCTTCTTCATGTGAACCCGGCTCTTCTTGTACTCCGGGATCAGCAGCGCAACCTGCGTATGTACGGCGTAACCCAGGTCGGAACGGCGCGGCGGGCGGGCGGTGCACGGCCGAGGAGATCTAGAGCGCGGCGTGCGCACCGGCTGCCGCCCGACCTGCGTCCGGATCGCAGCCTTGAGGGGTCCCAGATCGACGAAGTTGAACTTGGGCCACATAGACGCCTGCCCCTGCGCCGGGGGCGTCGGCGCGGGAACTAACTTCAGCTTGGGGCCGCGGTCTCTCTGCGGGGCGAACCCTTTGGTTCTGGGCCGACGAGTCTATGTGGTATATCTGTCGAGGGTAGAGTAAGAAACCTCCGACATCAATGAAGAAAGGCAGGAAAAGGAATCAGAAGCGAGCGCGAGTAGAATACGCACCTGCTCCATGTGCTCTCGCCTGTCGTGGAACTGCTCGCGCATGTGCTTCGAATCCGCCGCGAGCTGAGAGCTCGCCGCATAGAGGTCGTTGAGCGCATCGTCGATTTTCTGCAGCCTGCGAGAGCAGACCAGTGAGCGGAGTCGGCAGCTAGTTCACGGGCCGGGGGGGGCGGGCCTCCGGATCGTCTTCGAGCGGGCGGGCATAAGCACGCCGGGAAGCTCCGGCGCGCTCTGCGTTTGTTCCCACTTCAGACCCTTGCTCTTGGATCTGCGCGCCGGGAGGATCAGACGAGGGCGCGCATCGCAGAGCCAGCTTTAGCTTCTCCGCGAACCGCGCCAGGCCGTGCGAGTTGGTGCGCTCGATCCCGCTGTCAAAACCCTCATCTCCAGGCCTGAATTGAGCGATAGCAGGGCCGCCGAAACTCATCTTCCCCAGCCAGCGAGAGCGTGCTCCGACTCCGTGTCGCCGAGCTGGTCACGGCTCGCAGCCGAGTCGCGATTTGCCACGTAGCTAACTGCAGTTTCCTCGATCTACCCGCGCGTGCACGCGGGCTCGATCCGGGCTCCGAAGGCTAATCTCGGTAGCACTGGCCGCGAAGCACCGCAATGGGGCGGGGATCTCGCTGGATGTGCCTGCAGGCCGCTGGCGTTATGCTGGGGCCGCGCCGATGCTTGAAACAAGCGCTAAAGAAGCGCAAAGGGAGCTAAAAGTTGAGAGTACTGTACCCGGGCTGCGCATCTGCGGGCGGCAAAGCGCGCGAATCATGCACCAGCCAATTCACGAAGATGACCCTCCCTTTACGGGCGGAGTGCCGCCCGAGAACCCGCCTGCGCCGCCGGCAGAATCGTCAAGCAGCCTCGACCTGCGCTGGAAGCAATTTCAGTCGGCATTCGACCGCATACTCCGGTGCGCGCTCGCCAGCTGCTCGTCGCGCCCGCGCCCCGCTCGCACCCCCTGACTCAAACCGAAGCGCCTCGCTCGGCTTTGATATCGACTTCGACCTGGACCCCGTGCCGCCGGAGGAGCGGCACTCCGTTCTCGACGGCGATGTGTCGCTGGACGGCATCGCGCGCAAGATCAAGGAGGGCGCATGTACGTAAGCGCGCGGCCCGGCCCGGGCGCGGCCGACGAGCCCGCGGCGCGCAGGCAAGAAGATCGTGGTGCTTAGTGGTGCCGGCATCAGTGTGAGCGCGGGCATACCAGGCGCGCACGCCCGGGCCCAACCGCCGAAACGCCCACCTAAGCCGGGAGGCGCGCGCAGACTTCCGCTCGCCCGGGACGGGCCTGTACGACAACCTGCAGAAGTACAATCTGCCGTATCCTGCCGGGGACCGCCGCCGCGCCCGCGCTCGACCGCGGCGCCGCCGCCGCGCACGCGAAAGAACGCTGCCCCCTCGACCGGCGCGCCGTCGGCGCCGCGCACGCAGTTACCCGCAGGCGATCTTCGAGATGGGGTTCTTCCGCGAGAACCCCAAGCCCTTCTTCACGCTCGCCAAGGAGCTCTGGCCCGGCAACTTCAAGGCGAGCCCGCGCCCGGGCCCAAACAAATGACTAAAGATAAACTAAGCCAACCTTTCGAGCAGCCGACGATCGCGCACTACTTCGTGAAGCTGCTCGCGAAGAAGGGCATTCTGCTCCGCAACTACACGCAGAACATCGACACGCTGGAGCGATGCGCCGGCGCGCCCTCCCCTCACCTCACCTGACCCGGCCTCGCCTGACCCGACTCGGCCCCCTGGCACGCAGGCATCGAGGAGGAGCTGCTGGTGGAGGCGCACGGCTCGTTCGCGAGCTCGCGCTGCACCGTCTGCTCCGCCGACGTCGAGTCGAGCTTCGTGCAGGGCGCGCCCCGCCCCGCCCCGCCCCGCCCCGCCCCGCCCTCAGCAACCAAAAAACCAGCTATTCTTAGAATAAACTAGCTAAGATCGCAAGGAGAGCACGCCCCGCCATGCGCCGCCCCGTCCCCGCCCCGCGCCCGCCACGCCCACTCGGAGCCCTGAAGCTCGCGCCACCCGCCCCCGCCCCCGCCCCCGCCCCTGCCCCGCAGAGCGCATCTTCAAAGACGAGGTACCCATGTGCGAGAAGTGCGGCGGTGTCGTCAAGGTGCGCCCCCCCCCCCTCCCTCCCCCCCCTCAACCCCGCTGTACCCCCCCTCCACTCCCCCCCCCTCTTCCCCCCCAGCCGAACATCGTGTTCTTCGGGGAGAGTCTCTGAGAGATATAGCCTAAGGTGGCCTAGAGTTAGAGAGATAGCCTAGAGATGTAAAGGGCCCGGGGTGTGGCAGTAGATTTAAGACTCTGCCATGTCGGGCAAGACTTGCTTGCACTGGGTGTCCTTTATCAACTCTAACCGTCCCCCCTTCACTCCTTCACTTCCCTTCAATCCCCCTTCTGTCCTTTTTAATCAAATCTAACCTTCCCCCCTTCACTCCTTCACTTCCCTTCACTCCCCCTTCTGTCCTTTATCAACTCTAACCGGCCCACTGTACCCCCTTCGTTCCTCCCCCTCTCCCCTTCACTCATCCCCCCCCCACCCCCCCACCCCAGCCGAACATCCTTTATCGTTCGGTGTCCTTTATCACCCCTTCCCCTTCCCCACCCCACCCATCCCGCTGTATCCCCCATCCACTCACCCCCCCCCCTCCTCCCCCTCAGCCGAACATCGTGTTCTTCGGGGAGAGCCTCCCGCACCGCTTCGGGGCGCTCCACAAGGAGGACCTCCCCGAATGCGACCTCCTCATCGGTTCGCATTCCGTCTGCTTGCTTTCTGCCTGTCTGTCTGAGAGCTTAGCTAGCTGGCTGGTTTCTTGGCTTTCTAGCTGAGCTAGCTTAGCTTTCTACTCATCGGTGGCCGCCCGCGCCCCGCCCCTTTCCCTCTGAGCGGAGCGGAGCTGAGCTAAATTAACTTTCTAAGCTTATAGGCTTTTAGGCTGAGCTATTTTAGCTATCTTAGCTTTTAGGCTTTAAGGCTGCATGCCCGCGCCCTGCTTCACTCCGTCTCTCTGCGAGCTCCCTTTCTGACCGCGGGCGGGCGGCGGGCGGGCGGCAGTGATGGGGACGAGCCTCAAGGTGCAGCCGTTCGCGGGCCTCATCGCCAAGTGCGGCCTCCGCGTGCCCCGCCTCCTCATCAACCGCGAGGAGGTCGGGCGCTTCATGGCCGGTGCGATACGATACGATGTGATACGATACGATACGATTTGATCTGATCTGAGTACAGGCGGCTTCGACTTCGGGAGCGAGGAGAACTACCGGGACGTACCCCTGCTCACGGACTGCGACTCGGGCGTGCTCGAGCTCTGCGACAAGCTGGGCTGGCGCGAAGAGCTGCTGGCGCTGGCCGCCGAGGGCGGCCTCTCCGCCCCGCCCGCCTTCGCCCTCTCCCCAGCCGCCTCCGCCGCCGCCGAGGCCCGGCGCGCCTCGGAGGCGCACGCGCACAAGGACGCGGCGGCGGCGGCGGCGGAGGCGGCGGAGGCGGCGGCGGCGGGCAAGGAGGAGGGCTGCGCCGACGCCGTCTATGGCGAAAACCTCGCCGAGCGCGAGCTGGAGGCATCCATCGCTCAGGTCAGATCTGAGGCGCCGCGCCAGGGCCGCTCAGATCAGATCAGATCTGATCTGACCCGCGATCCGACTCAGATCGACGACGAGGCCCCGCCCTCCCCCAAGGGGAACCACGCGTAGGCCCCTCTCTGGCCTCCCGTCTCCCGCCCTTTCCTCCCCTCCGCGCCCCGGCCCGCCGCCTCTTCTGTAAGTACTAGTATGCATTGCTTTCCGATCCGCTCGCGTGAGTCGCGCCCGGCCGGCCGGCTGGGGGGTACTGTACAGTGGGTGGGAGGGTCGGGAGCGGAAGCGCGCGGGGCCCCTCCCTCACTTCTTGTCGCAGCCGCAGTCCTTGTCGGCCGGGGCGGCCTTGCCTGCGGCGGCGGATCCCGAGGAGGACGGGGCCTTGCCCGTGAGCGCGGCGGCGAGGACGGCCTGCGGGTCGGGGTGGTCGCCGAAGTGGGCCTGGCGGTGCGCGAAGATGACGCCCTGGCCGTACCCCCGACCCGCGCGGTCAGCCTGGAATTTGATCCGCGGGGAGCGAGGCGAGGCCGACCTCTGGGCCCAGGACGAAGGTGCCGCCGAGCTGCCAGCCGTCGCCGTCGACGTTCCCGTCGAACTCCTTTCCCTTCGCCCGGAAGATGCTCTGCCACACGTCCGGCCGCAGCATCCCCAGCCTGCCGCCCCGCGCACGCATCGGCGTCAGAGCGGCTGCTGCACGGAGACGACGGGGGGCGTGCGCGCCATCCGGAGCGCTGCGTGCCGAGCGCTTTGTAGAGATCCTTCTCCTCGTCGAAGTAGAGCTCGCCCGCCCAGTAATTCCCCTGCGAATGCCGCGAGGCCGCTTCGAAGTCAGCTGCGCATGCAGCGGCGCGCGCGGCGCTCCCGCGTCCGCAGGAAGCAGCGGTGCACCTTCGCAAAATCCTCGTATCCGAGCTTCTCGTGCGCGACGGCGATCATCCTGACCCCCGCAGCGTCTGGGCGAGGGTCAGGGCCCGACCTCGGCGCATGCGGCGCGTGATCGTACGCGCGGACCGAGCTGCGGCTTGATCTTGCTGAGATCGGCCGCGCCCTCTCTGCACAACAAGCACCCGAACCTCCTCAGGAGCGTCAGCACCACGCGCTGCGACGCCGCGGCCGCCTTGAGGTCCACTCTGCCGAACGACATGAGCCTCCCCGGCGACGCGCGCAGCGTCGATAAGGCGGCGCACGTCGTCTTCCCGTCGAAGCTCCGCACCAGAATCGGCGCCGCGCTGGAGATGTCGAACATGACCGCCGGAGCCGGGCGAAGGACCGTGGAGGCGAAGAAGGCCAGGGCCGCACCGCCGAGACCGAGCGGGACAAGCGGGTTCATGAGCGCAGCTCCTCGCACGCGTGTGAGCGCCACAGCGACGGCGTGCGGCTCGAGGACGGTACCCGGGCAACTGGGCAGCGTACCCGGCCGGAGAATCGATCATGTTGTTCGTCGTCCAGACGCCAGCGGCGACGTCCTCGCGCGCTCCGGTGGCGATAAGAATACCGTCGGCCGCGACCCACGCGCTGGAATCAGCGCGCGCACCGGTGCCGTCCTCGTCTCACGCAGCAGCCCGCCAGCCGAGCGGTCACGTCGCATCGACGTTTTTCGGGAGGCAGGAGCTCGGCTGGGCTGCGGCGTCGCGCGAGTTTCTCGCGGCGACGCTCGCTGTGCGGCAGCCGGCGGCAGACAGCGCGCTCGGGCTCGCCATCGAGGCGGCAGCGAGCAGGAAGCGCGGCAAAGCACGGGAAGAGAAGAAAAAGAAGAGCTCCAGCGCCCCGCAGGCGGTCAGCGGAGGCGCGCCGGCAGCGGACGGAGCACTGTCGCTGCCAGAGCGACGCGCGAAGGCGCCGAAGCCGAAGAAGCAGTCCAAGGAGCAGAAGAAGAACGAGGAGAGCCTGCTGAAGGTGGGCAGTTTGACTGGGGCGGTCGCCTCGCGGGCAGCGACGGAGGCGCGCAGGCGCTGCTGGAGGACGTGACGGCGGCCAAGGGCGAACGCCTCACGAAGAAGCAGGAGCAGCAGCGGGAGGCGCGCCGGCTCATCAACGTCTCCGTCGTTATATGCTCCGCCCTCTTCGCCCTCGTGTACGCACGCCACACGCCGGCGCTTCGGATTTTTCCGCACAGCGCCGCTGAGCGCGGGCGCTGTCCGCAGGGCGCTGTCCGGCGGCGTGCACCGCGCGGGCGACAAGGTGGAGGAGGACGCTAGCGGCGCGAAGAAGCCGGCGGCGGAGCAGCCGGCGAAGCCCGCGCCGGCGGCGCCGGCGGCGGTTGAGATCCCGGCGGTGCCCGCGGCGCCCGTGAGCGCGCCGGCGGACATCAGCATCGACATCCCCGCCCTCCCGTAGACAGCCGCCGGCGCCGTGCCCTCAAACCAAACTTGGACACGTGCACAGCAAGGGCGCGTGCCGCTCGGCAGGCTACACCTAGGCGGCGGCGCGGGGGTCCTGCGCGGGGGACGCGGGGGCGAGGCGGGCGGCGGGGAAAGAGCGGCCGCGGAGGGCGGCCTGGAGCGCCGCGAGGGCGGCGGGACCGACGGCGTCGTTTCCCGAGAGGTCGACGAGGCAGAGGGACGGGCGGGCGGCGGCGGCGGCGGCGAGGGCCGCCGCGCCTTCGTCGGAGGCCCCGACGGAGGCGAGCCCCAGGGCGGCGAGGGGGTGCGCGGGGCGCTCGGGGTCCGACCCGGCGCGCTCGAGGGCGGCGGCGAGGGAGAGTACCCCGGGGTCGCCCAGGGGGTTTGAGCCGAGGGAGAGCTCGGAGAGGGAGAGCGGGGCGGCCCCAGGGAGGGCCGCCGGGCAGAGCGCCGCGGCGAGGGCGGCGGCGCCGGCCGGGCCGACGGCGTTGCCCTCCAGGTTGAGGGCGTGCAGGTGGCAGGCCCCCGACGCCAGAAGGGCGGCGAGGGCGCGGGCCCCGTCGTCCCCTAGGCCGTTCCGCGCGAGGCCGAGGACGCCCAGACCGGGGCAGGCGCGCAGGGCCTCAGCGAGGGCGGCGGCGCCCCAGGCGCCCACGCTGCAGCCGTCCAGGAAGAGGGCGGAGAGGCGAACGCAGCGGGGGAGCCGCGCCGCCAGAGCCTCCGCCGCCATCTCCCGCACATCTGTTCAAACACAGTCAAGAAAGGACGCTCTTAGAAGGAGGCTCGCTCCGATGATGGAGGAAGGAAGCTAAGATCCTAAGGAAGCGTGGACAGAAGAAGAAACTTTGAATTTGATCTTTGAGTACTTTTCCAGGAGGTTAAATTTGGGGGCGCACATGGGTTCTCCCCGAGGTGGAGGAGGGAGAGGGACGCGCTGCGCGAGGCCCCCGCCGCGATGGCGTCCACGTCGTCGCTCACCTGGGAGCGGGCGGGCCGGGCCGGGCGTCAGCTGCATAGGAGGCTCGGGTTCGAGAGCGGCGCGGTGGGTGTGCGCGCACGAGGCCGGCCCGCTTCAGGTAGAGGGCCGTGAGGGCGGGGCTCTCCCTGCGGGCGGCGATCAATGATAAGGAAGGAAGGAAGGAAGCATGCACATACAGAAGGAATGTCTAAGAGGTCCCTGGGGGGCGCACGCACGCGATCATGGCGGCGAGGGCGGGGGCGGCGCCCAGGACGGCGTTGCCGGAGAGGTCGAGGAGGCGGAGGGCGGGGGCGGCCGCCGCCGCCTCCGAGAGGGCGGCGAGGGCGGGGCCCTCCGCCCCGCACTCAGCGAGAGAGAGGCGCTCCAGCGCCGAGGCGTGGGGCAGGAACTAAGTTCAGGTGAGTCTGAGCGGAGCGCGGCTCAAGCCGGGCGGCCCGGATCGGACCTGGGCGAGGGCGGCGAGCGCGGGGCCGCCGGGGGGCGAGCCGGTGAGGTCGAGGGCCGCCACGCCGGCGGCCGCCTCCGCCTCGGGCCGCAGCAGCTCCAGCAGCGCTTCGACCTCCTCGGGGCCCAGCGGGCCCAGGCCCGCGAAGTCGTGCACGGGCCCGCCCGGGCCGCTGCCGCCGGTGAACGTGGCGCCCCAGGGGCCGCCGCGAACGCGGGCGAGGGGCTGTGCGCGCGGCCCGCGTCCACCGCTACGGCCGCAAATGCGCGCTCCGCAGGCGTCTGCGCTTGGCGCCGCGCGCGTAAGCGAAGGCACGCGCGCTCGGCGCGGTTCGGGCCCCGGCCCCGGCGGCCTCGGACGGCGGCGCGCCTGTCCAGCGGGCCGCGGTAGGAGCCGTAGCGGTGCGGACACGAGCGCCGCGAGCGCGGCGAGGGGGTCGAAGGCGTCCCCTCCGTCCCGGTCCCGCCCGTTCGGGTTCAAGCGCTGCCTCCGAGTGGTCAAGTGGGCAACCGCGCACGGCGGGGAGCGCTCGGGCGCGCGCGTGTGTAGGCGCGGTACGCGCGGAATATAAGAGCGCGCACCCGGTAGCCGTCGGCCCTCACCTTTAGGTAGACCACGCCAAAGGCGAGCCAGAACGCCGGTTCGACCATGACGCGGGGCGAGGCGAGGCGTACGTACAAGAGCTACCTGCACGCTCTGCGCATTCTTCTCTGGCCGTTCACGCGCCCAGCCGCTGCCGAACGGGCTCTTGCAACTGCGCCAACTTTCAAAGCGCTACCCGCCTGTTCGGAGTAACCGCCTTATCTGCCGTAAGCGCCAGCAGCCGCAGCGAGCACAGCAGCCGGCTGCTGCTCGTGCGCGTCGCTGCCCGCATTGCTGCCGCCTCCCTCGTAGCCGAATTCTGGGGAGCCTCGGGGAGTCGAACCGGTAGCCAGGGTACCTCCGTCGCTGCGTGCGCAAGCTCGGCGCACAGCTCGCTGGGCCGATCGCGTGATGGAGGGAGCGTAGCTGCAGGCGAAGGAGCGATCTCGAAGCCCCGGGAGCACGCCTCCGACCTCGCGCCGGCTCGAGCGCGTTCGTAGGGCGGGCTCCGAGCGGGCACCGAGGCGCCGCCGACTCGTCGGCAAACGCTTCAGTGAGCCTCGTCACTGAGTTCGAAGAGCAATATGAGGCCAGCGCGATCGAACCGCGGCGTGAGTCGTGACAAGGCCGTGATTCTGCAGCGGCTGCTGCCCAGCATCGCCCTGCAGGAGATTCCCTGCCCCGGGGGAGAAGCCTGTTCGTGCGATGGGTCGCCGAGCACGCCGCACGCGAGGCCACTGCCGCTCATGCTTCCGAAGTACGGCGCGACGCTCTTCGCCGGTGCGCCCCGGCCCGCGGCTGCGCTGCGTCCGCTTGCTGAATCGGCGGGGCAGACGTGAGCGGCTTCAGCAAGCTCTCGAACGCGCTGGACGGGTTCGTGGAGGGGCGGCCCCACGCGCACGGGGCGCCGGCGGGGCGGCGCGACTCGGCGGCCCTCGAGGAGAGCAGCTCGGGCGTGGAGGTCCTCACCAGCATCCTCAACGCCCTCCTCGACAAGCTCACGACCACCGTCTCCGACTTCGGCGGCGACGTCATCAAGTTCGGTGCGCGGGCCTCCTCCCCCCGCTCGCGCCGGCGGCGCCCCGGCGCCGACCGCCCGCGCAGCGGGGGACGCCTGCATGGCGATCTTCGTACCCCCCGGGGCGGCGGGGGCGAACGTGGCTGGGGAGGACGAGGAGCCGCCGGCCGCCGCCCTCGAGGCCGCCGTCGTCGCCGCCGTAGAGGCCCGCCCGCCCGCCCGCCCGCCCGCCCCCCGGCCCTCTCTGCCTTCTGCCCGCCCTCGCCTGAGGCGGCGGGCTTGGTCCCCTGCGCTCACTCGCTCGCTCGCTCGCAGTGCGCGGCGGCGTTCGGGCGGATCGTCGACGGGACGAGCGCCGGCTTCCACGCGCTGCGGCTCGACCTTAAGGTCAAGGTCGGCGTCTTATTATAGGATTATAAGAATCTAGTGATAAGGTCCGCTTCGCTCTAATTCAAGGCTCTAGGTCGGCATCGGCGCGGGCCCCTTCTCCAGCGTCCACCTCGGCGTCCGCGCCCGCCGCGAGTTCTTCGTCACGGTGCTCCGCTCCTGTACCCCCCCGCATTCCTTCCCTCCCTCAAAATCCGCAGGGCCCGGCGGTGCAGCAGGCGCTGGACGCGGAGCACCACGCGGCGCCCGGCGAGATCGTCCTCTCCCCTGACGCCCTCGCCCTCCTCCCCCCCTCCATCGCCGCCCCGGTCCCCGCGGCGGCACCCGAGAGCCCCGCCCAGGGCGGTGGCGGCCCGGGGGCCTCCCCCGGGGGGCCCGGCCTCCGGCCCTCGCCCGCCGGCGGCGGCGGGGCGGGGCACGCAGCGGCGCCGGGCCCGCGCGGCCCGCCGCCGCGCCGGGCGTTCCGGCGCTGACTTTCTCGCCCCCGGCTGTGGAGCCCGAGGCTCCGGCCGACGCCGCGGCCTCGCCCGCGGCCTCCTCGGCCCCCGGGTCCCCGCGGGGCAGCGAGGCGGCCGATTCTGCCGCCCTTTCCCCTGCAGCCTCCGCCTCCGCCTCCGCCGGCGGAGGCTTTCGTGCCGTCCAAATCGCGCCGCAGGCGGCGCACCGCGGTCCCCGCTGCCGCTCGGCCTCGATCCCCGTGCTCCCGCCGTCCCCGCGGGCCCCGCCCTCCCCAAAGAGGGGGGCGGAGCGCACGGACTCGGGCGACTGGACACTGCCCCTCAGCACGGCGCTCGAGCCCGCCGCCTCGGGCGCCAGCACGCTGCCCTCCGTCCCCTCCTCGGGCTCCCTCGCTTCCCTCGCTCCCCCCGGCTCCCTCGCAGACGCGGCGGAGGCGGGTCCGGCGGGGCCGGGGCCGGCCCCGCCCGGGCCGACGATCGCGATTCAGGAGCCGGCGCTGCTGGAGGCGCTGCGGGCGTACGTGCCGCTGCCGGTGCTCAAGAAGCTCGAGGGCGGCCCCAGCGCCTTCGTCGCCGAGCTGCGCCGCGTCTCCGTCCTCTTCGTCATGCTCCAGCCCCGCCATGAGGCAGCGGGCGCCGCCCGCGGCGCCTCCCCCTCCTCCCGCCCCTCCTCCGGCCCGCCCTCCCTCCGCACCAGCTACGTCTCCGAGCCTGAGGAGGAGAGCCCGGGCCCGGGCGGGGCGCGGACCCTCCTGGGGTCCGGCTCCTCCGCCTCGTCGTCGGCGCGGACGCTGGCGCTCGCCTCGCCGGCGCGGCGGGAGCCGGACCTAAGGCGGCTCTCCCTCAAGCTTCCCGCGACCCGCCGCGGCTCGCGGGACGCCTCGCCGGCGCCGGCGGAGCCCTGGGACCGCCTCGGCGCCCTCAACCGCATCGTCGCTGCCGCCCAGGCACGTCTTCGCACTTGTACCCCTCCCGGCCCCGCCCCCCCTGACCGACCCTCCCCGCAGGCGGCGATGGAGCAGTACGAGGGGAGCATCCGGCAGGTCATGCACGACGACAAGGTCCCCCAATCTTCTTTTACATACATTAGATCTTAGCTTGTTCTATCAAAGATCTAGCTTAGCTTACGGTTGCGTTTATCCTTCTTCTTCGCGCAGGGGATGGTCGTCATCTGCGCCTTCGGGCTGCCCTTCCAGAGCCACGAGGACGACGGGGCGCGCGCCGTGAGCGCCGCGGGGTACATCGTCCGGGAGGTCGCCGCCGCGACGGGGCGCGCCTGGCGGCCCCACATCGGCATCGCCACGGGCACCGCCTACTCCGTGCGCCAAACAGACAGACAAACGGCACCTTCCTTCTCTAACCTTCTTCTAACCTTGTTTTCTTGAAGATCTGAGCTTGTTTTATTTAGAGATCTAGCTTAGCTTAGCTTACGATTGCGTTTATCCTTCCTTCTAACGGCGCCGTCCTTCCCTAACCTTCTTCTGAACTTCTCTTCTTCTTCTTCTTTTCGGCGCAGGGGTTCGTGGGGTCGCGGGCGCGGAGCGAGTACATGCTCGTGGGCGACTCGATCGTCGTCGCCGCCCGCCTCATGGGCCTCGCCGCTCAGGTGAGTTCAGACTTTAGAGAGGCTTTCTAAAAGATCTAGAAGACGCAAAGCCTTTATAAAAGATTCAGAAGATTTCTTCGGCGGCTCCCTCGCCGCCCGCCCGCCCGCCCGCCCACCACGCACCCCACGCCTAAGCGGCCTTAGGCAGTAGCAGCAGGGCAGCAGTCTTAACTCTACCGCCACACCTAAGCCACCTTAGGCTATCTCTCCGCCCGCCCGCCCGCCCGCGCCCGCTTTCAGTTCCCTGCGTCCGTTCGTATCCCGCGTCAAGTTTCCAACGCCCCCTCGCAGCGCGGGGAGGCGGTGCTGATCGACGCGGTGACGAGGGAAGCCGTGGCGGGGCGGCAGCAGCTCTTCCACGTCGCCGAGACCGAGGCGGCGCTCCTGAAGGGGAAGGAGCGGGCGGCCCGCGTCTTCCGGGTGACCCAGGCCGAGGCCCCCACGCTCCTCGCCCGCCGCCGCCCCGACCCCGCCGCCGCCTCCGCCGCCGGCGGCGGCGGCGGCGGTGGCGACTCCTCGCCGCTCGCCGTCGCGCTGCCTTCCCCGGGGCACGACGCCGCCACCCCAGGCACCACCCCGGCGGTGCCGGGGTGACGCCCGGCGGCACCCCGCGCCAGCACTGACGCCGGCCTCCGCGTCGGCGGGGGCGGGGAGCAGCCGAGCCCGGCGGCGGCGGCGCAGCCGATCGCTGCGCTGATGAGCTCCCAGTCGGCTCAGACCGTCGCCGCCATGCTCGTCGCACGGGCCGCCAGCCGCCGCCTCGCCCTCGCCGGCCCCGTCCCGACCCTCGAGCCGCCCCCGCACGCCCGCGGCCCTCTCCGCTCGCCCTCCCTCCGGCGCCCCTCCAACGCCGGCCTCGCCCCCGCCGCCTCCGTCCCCGTGCGGCGGCCCCCGCGGGACGGCTCGCCCTCCCCCTCCTCCGGCTTGCCCGCCATCGAGATGGACGGCGTCCCGCTGGCGGCCGCGGCGCCCCCACCCCCGCCGCCCCCGCTCCGCGGGACCCCGTCGGGCGCGGGGAGTGCCTCGCGGCCTTCCGGCGGCTGCTGGAGCGGCTCCAGGCCGAGCGCGCCTCGGCGCTCTTCGAGGTGGAGGCGGGGGCGGGCCTGGGGAAGAGCACGCTGGTGGCGGCGCTGCGGCGCGCCTGCGCCGCCGCCGGCGTGCCGTGCCTCGTCGGCGTCGCCGATTCCATCGAACGGTGCGCCCCCGGGCCCGGGAAGCCCCTTGGGAGGAGATCAAAGTTTTAGGAACCAAAGGTCTAGGTTTAGGAACCGAAGGTCGTGAAGAATTTTGGACCCAAAAGCCTAGATTTATATTAGGAACCGCTCCGCTCCGCCCGGGATTCCAGCGTAGCCTCGCGCGGCGCCGGATGCCTTCGCTCTTCTCCGCGCCCCGCCGCCGCGCCTCCGGCCGTGATCGTCCCTTGCGCAGTTTCGCGCCGTACGCGCCGCTGCGGGGCGTGCTGGGCGCCCTCGTGGGCGCGGGGGCTCACCCCAGCGAGGCCCGCGCCCGCATCGAGGCCGCCCTGATGGAGTACGGCGTGCGCCCGCCCCGCCCCGCCCGCCCCATCCCATCTGTGCCCGTCCCGGCCCCGCTCTGATCTCATCCGATCAGAGCGACATAAACACAACATATACTAGATCCTTGACACAAACTAGATTAGGCCCCGCCCCGCCCCGCCCGCCCCATCTGCTCCCGCCCGCCCCGCTCAGATCTCATCCGATCAGAGCGAGGATCTGATGGCGCTGCGGCCGCTGCTGAACGCGCTCCTCCCCGTCCACTTCCGCCTCTCCAAGGCCGTCAGGTCCGCTCTCCCGCCCCGCCCGCCCCGCCCCGCCCCGCCCCGCACCGCCCCGCACCGCCCGCTGCGCAATCTTAGAGGAAATGGGCGCCGAGTGCCATTTCGATGAAGCGACGGCTGAGAATCGCGTTAGGCCATCTCTTCGCCCCCTCCGCTCCCTTCCCCGCCCTCTCCGACCCGCCCTCGCCCCCCGCGCCGCCGCTGATGCGCGCGGGCCCCCGGATCCGCAGCGCGATGGACCAGCGGAGCCAGTCCGAGGGCCTGCGGGCCCTGGTGGCGGCCCTGCTGGCCACGCTGGAGCCCCGCGCCGGCGCCGCTCGCCGCAAGGCCGCCCTCTCCGCCTCCTCGGTCGCCGTCCTCGCCCCCGGCGCCGCCGCCGCCGCCGCCCCGAACTCCTCCGCCGCCTCCGCCGCCGCCGCCGCCGCCTCTGCGGCTCCTGTCCCCGGGCGGGGGCGGCGCCTCTCGAGGGGATCCGTCCGGGCCTTTTTTTGGAGCGGCGGGGCCAGGGGTACAGGCCCCGAGGACTCGGAGACGCACTCCGGGGGGAACGATTCGCCCTGGGAGCCGGCCCTCCTCCCCGTGCGGAGCGTCCCGGTCCCGGCCCCGGCGGGGCCGGAGGGCCTGCCGGCCGCCCCGAGCGCCCCGACGCGCCTCGCGGCCATGCACGCATCGCTGGCGGTTTCGATGGGGCGGCGCAGCCCGGAGCGGTCCCCGCGCCTCACGCCTCGGGACGGCGAGGGCAGCGAGGGCGGCGCCGCCCTGCCCGTCCCCTCCCTCTCGCCCCTCTTCTCCTCCGCCCCGGCTGTGCCCCCGCACGATCCGCCGGCCGTCGCCCTCTCGGCGTCGATGCGCGCGGGGCGGCGCGAGGGCCACGGGGCGGCCGGCCCCATCGTCATCGTCATCGACGACGCGCAGTGGGCCGACTCGGCCTCCTGGTGCGCCTCCTCCTCCCGCCCCCGCCCCTTCTTCCCGCGCAAGCTAAGCCCAGCCTCGCTTCTCTCTCCGCAGGGCCCTGCTTGCCTCGCTGGAGTACGCCCGCCGGCCCATCCTCCTCGTCCTCGCATACCGGCCCTTCGCCACCGGGGCCCCCGCGCCCCGTCTACCCTCCTCCACACAGCACCACGAGGGCGAGGCGGGGGCTCCGGGGGCGTTGCCCTCGGACCTGCTGCGGCTGCGGGCGCACGGGGCCCTGGGGCACGAGCGGCGGGAGCTGGGGCCCCTCGGCGAGGCCGACATGGAAGAATTGCTGAAGGAGCTCTGCGACGTCGACGAGGCGCGTCGTGGCCATTATCTTCTCCGCTCTCTCTAGAACGTCTCTAGGATGCACATAAGTTGACTCGGCTATCTTCTCCGCTCTCTCTAGAACTTCAAGTTCCGCTTCGAGCCCGACGGACCCCCGCGCACGCGTGCGCGCTCGGCCCTCTAACGCGAGGCGCGGGGGGGCACAGGTGCCGCGGGCGCTGGTGCGCTACGTGCAGGAGGCCTCCCACGGCAACCCCCTCGTGCGCTCCCTGTGGCCGGAGCTTCTTAAGCTCCTGCTATCTAAATTAACTGGAAGAAGAAGTTTGCTTAGTTGGCTTCTTCTAACTAACTGTGCGAAGAAAGAAATAGTTTGCTTAATTGCTTTCACGGCCCGCCTCCGCCGCCCCAATCCACGCCGTGGCGTAGCCCCTCACTTTCCGTACCCCCCGCAGTGGGCGACGGAGGTTCTGCACCAGCTCGCCCACGAGGAGCTGGTCGCCCTGGACGAGTCGGTCCTACCCCCCGCCGGCTCCTTCCCCCTCACACCGGACCCCGAGGCCCTCGGGAGAGGGGGGGGTGGAGGGGAGAGCCCGGCGGGGCGGGCGGCGGGCGGCCTCGCGGCGAGCGGGGGGTGGGCCCTCTCCGCGAGGGGCGGCTCCCGCGAAGGGAACGCCGACCAGCAGCAGCAGCAGCAGCAGCAGCAGAGGGAGCAGGGCCCGCCGGCGCTCCTTTCCTCGCTCGCGACGCGCGCGCGGCGCCCCGGCGCCGGCCCGGGCGGCCTGCAGCGCAGCGGCAGCGGGGCCCCGGCGAGGCAGCGGCGGGCCCTGCGCCCGGGGCCCCGGCGCCCCCGGCGGCGGCTTGCGGCGGCTGACGCTGGCGGACGGGTTTGCGGAGCGGCTGCTGCGGCGGGCGGTCGTGCCGCAGAAGCTCAACGCGCTCATCGTCGCGAGAATGGACGCCCTCGCGCCCCCCGAGCAGGTCTATTTATAGAAAGGGGACGCTTAATTAATTTTAATCTAGTGAAGCTCGCTCAACTCACATTTCGCTCGCCCGCGCAGCTGATGCTGAAGGTGGCGTCGGTGCTGGGCCGCACCTTCACGCGGCGCACGCTCCTCGGCATCTACGCCGCCGTCCTCCAGGTGCCCCCGCCCCGCTCGCCCCTGGAGGCCTTAGGACCTGTGCCCCGTTTCCTAGCCTAGAGGCTAGAGGGGACACCGCCCGCCCGCCCGCCCGCCCGCCCGCCCGCCCGCCCGCCCGCCCGCCTCCGACTCTGCTGCGTGGCTAGTGCCCTCCGCTGCCCTTCTCACCTAAAATCTCGTCCGGTGTCTACGCCGCCGTCCTCCAGCGCGACGACGACGACGAGGAGGAGGAGGAGGAGGAGGAAGACGAGCAGAAAGCGGAGGCGGAGGAGGGCTCGGACGGGCGCAAGGAGCGGCGGCGGCGGCGGCGGCGGCGGCGGAAGCTGTCCGGGGCGAGCGCTGGCCTGCGGGGGGAGGGCGGGGAGGGATCGGGGGGCGAGTCGGCCGCGTCGTCCGCCTCCTCCGCCGGGCGCGCCGCCTCCGCCATCGCAGGGCGCGCCCCCGGCATCCGGCCCCGCCCCTTTAGTCATGGAAGGCGCAGATCGGCGAGCGGCGGGGGCGGCGGCGGCGGAGGGGGCCCGGGGGCGCTGCGGCGGCGCGGGCGGCGCCCGTCGGCCTCGTCGACGCGCTCCTCAGCGTCGGGGAGCGCGGGCAGCGTCGCGCCCTTCCTCCCCGAGGCCGACGTGCGCACTCATGTTTGCTCTCCCGACTCTTAGCCGGCATTACATTCGAACTCTTCCGCTCAGGTGCGGGCGCTGGGGGAGGAGATGCTGCGGACGCTGGAGGCCGAGGACTTCATCCTCCCCGCCGCCCCCGCCCCCGACGCCCCCTCGGAGGGGGAGGAGGAGGCCGGCGCCGGCGGAGGCGCCGCGGAGGGCGACGCCGAAGCGAGTATCGACGGCGGCGGAGGCGACGCGGCGGACGGGGAGGGCGGGGAGGGGGGGGAGGAGGGGGCGCCGGCTCGGGGGGCCCGGGCCCGGGCGCGGGCCCCGCCCGAGCTCCTCCAGTTCAAGCACGCCGTGCGCTCTCTTCGAACAGAAAGAACCTCGCCCCGCTTGGCTTTAGATCTAGAAGAGTCAGTTCCTCGTGCTTCTTCTTTACTTCTGCGCGCCCGCAGCTGGTGGTGGAGGCGTGCTACAGCTGCATGGTCCTCCGCCAGAAGCAGCGCCTCCACGCCGTCGCCGGTGCGCGAGCCATAAGCTTAAGCTTAGCGCCTCAAAGCCACCTCGGAGGGCGTTGAGAGCTCCCGCGGTCCCGCCTCCACCTGACCTTGAGCTTAATTGAGAGCCCCCGCGCCGCGCCTCCTAGCGTGGCTCGGCCTCGCGCCTCCCCGCGCCCCGAGCCGAGGCGCCGGCGCAGGCGAGTGGCTGGAGGCCGACATCGCGCGGCGGGCGCGGGCCGCGCAGCGCCGGCGCGGCTCCTCCCGCAAGCCCTCCTCGGCCCTCTCGGCCTCCTCCTCCTCCGCCCCCTCCGCCGCCTCGTTCTTCGCGGCGCGGCGGCCCTCCTCCAACTCCTCCATGACCGCCATCCCGGGCGCCGGGGCCGGGGCCGCCGGGGCCGGGGCCGGGGCCGCCGGGGCCGGCTCCGGCCTCTACTTCGGTGACGGCGAGACGACGGCGGCGGCGGCGGCCTCGGTCCTCGCGCACCACTTCTCCAAGGCGGGGCCCGCCCACCGGCCCCGCGCCGCCTTCTGTCCGCCCTCTCCTTCCTTCCTCCGCTCAGACGACATCTGATCTCTGCTCAGACCTGGAGCGGGCGGGGGAGGCGGCGCTCCAGCAGCAGGCGCTGCCCGACGCGCTCGCCCTCTACCGCCGCCTCGTCTCTGTGCGCCCTTTAGAGGCAACCGCCCGAGAAGACTTCTTCGAGATTAGGGAACCAAAGACCTAGAAGAACCACAGATCTGGAAGAGACTTCTTCAGACTTTAAAGCTCGCTCTGCCCCCAACTTCTTTTTAGCTCACTGGCGCGCCCGCGCGCGCCCGTCAGATGTGCGCGGCGGAGGGCGCCCCGTCCAAGGGGGAGGGGGTCTGGTACCGGGCGGGCGAGCTGGCGCGGGCGGGCGTCGCCGTCGAGCGCCTGGGCCTCTGGTGCCGCGTCGTCGCCGAGCTCGAGCTCGAGTCGAGCCGCCACGTAGCCGCCGAGTCGGCGGCGGCTAGGGCCCTAGCCTGCCTCGAGGGCGGGGCCCCGGAGGCCGACGCCCACTCGCTGGTCCGCGTCCTCGCCGAGGGCCACGCCCACGCCTGGCGCCGCCTCGCGAACGCCTTCAAATCGATCTTCGGCGCGGGGCCGGCGCCCCCGGCGCCCCCGCCCTCGCCGCCCCCGCCGGCCCGAGCGAGCGGCGCCTGAGCCGCGCCGCGCTGGAGCTCGCGAGCATCGCCGCCGCGCAGCGCCTCGCCTCGCGCCGCGCCCTCCGCGCGGAGGCGGCGGCAGCAGCAGCCGGGCGGGAGGACAGCGCGCCCTGCGCCGCCGCCGCGCCCCGCTCGCTCCTCTGCTGCCTAAGCCTCCCTCGCACCCGCCGGACCCGCCGGCGGCCGAGCGCGCCCTCGCGCGGGCCGCCTCGGGCCGGCGCCTCTCCAACGCCGCCTCGTTCCGCCCGGCGGCCGCCTCGCTGCCGGTGTACTCGGAGGCGGCGGCGCGGGGCCGCACCGCCGTCGACGTACCCCTCGAGTGCGTCCGGGCGCTGCTCGTCCTCTCAGAGGTCCGATCCACTTGCCCCAGGCTCCCCCGCCGCCCTCCAAAAGCTTAGGAAGAGATCTTAAAGATTACGGAATCAAAAGATCTAGGAGAACCTTCCAGGAGAGTTCTTCTTCAAGCTTCTTAGACCTCTGACTTCTTGGGCTTTCGTCAGGTCTACTGGCACCGGGCGGAGGGCCTGCCGCTCGCCTACGCCAACCTGCGCGCCCTCAACCTCGCCGAGGCCTACGCCGCCGCGCGGCCCGACTCGTCCTTCTGGGGCAACGGTGCGGCCAGCTTCCCCCGAAACGCCGTAATGCCGTACCCCCCTAACCAACCAACTCCTCTTCCCCCCCCCTCTCAGAGCTGCCGAAGGTGTACGCGTCGATGGGGTACGGGCACCACGCGCGGGGCTGGCACGGGGCGGCCGCGCACTACGTCGAGCGCGCCCTCGAGTGCGCCCAGTACGCCTCCGAGCCCCTCGTCCGGGTGCGCGGCCCCGCGCCCGCCCCCGCCCCGCCCCCGCCCCCGTCCGGCGTCCCGCCCCGTCCTCCTGCCCCTGCCCCGCCCCGCCTCGCCTCCGGCCGAGCGGCGGCGGCTGAGGGGCGGCGCGGCAGGCGGACCTGCTCTCGCGGATCGGGGGCCTGCTGCTGCTCGAGCCCGAGCCCGAGCTCGGCCGCGCCCTCGCCATGGCCCGCGAGGTGCACGAAATAGACTCCAAACGGACTTCGATCTTGAAATTTGATCCCCCCTCTATATAATTGCTTGCCGCTCACATTCTTTCGTTCTCTCGGCGCAGGCGTCGCTGGCGCTGGAGATGCAGGCGCTCGTCTCCTGCGCGCCGTCCCCCGCCGCCGCCGCCGGCGTCGCCTCGAGCTCCCGCGTCGCCGCCCGCGCCGCCGCCGTCCAGATCGAGGCCCGCCCGCCCGCCCGCCCCGACCCGCCCGAGCCTTATCATCCCTAACTAAAAAGCCAAAGAAAAGCCCTGAAGAGGTCCATACCATCCCGACCCGCCCGGGCCCTAAGAAAAGCTCCGTTCGCGCAGGTTCTGACGCTGCAGGGGAAGCTCCGCGAGGTGGGCGCCGTAGCCGAGGAGTACCTGAGCGGGGCCGGCCTCGGCCCCGGCGACGAGGAGGCGGCGGCGGCCGCCGCGCTCGGGCCCCGCACGGAGAGCGCCGACGCGCTGATCGTGCTGGCGGCGCACGCCCACGCCCTCCGCATGCGCGGCCTCGTCGCCCCCGCCCGCCGCGCCTGCGACCTCGCCCTCCAGGCCCGCCCGCCCTGGCCCGCCCGCCCTACCCTGCCCTAACTTCGCGCTCAGATCGCGGCGGCCGGGGGCGGCGAGGCGGGCATGGGGAGCTCCCGGGCCCCCTCCAGGTCACCATCGCCGGTGCGGGCGGGCGCTCGGGGCCCAGCCCGGGTCGCTGAACGAGCGGGCGGCAGGGCGGATGGCGGCGGTGCTGTGGGACGCGGGCCCGGCGGAGCGGGAGCGGGCGCGGCGGTACGCGCGGGCGGCGCTGGAGGCGGCGCGCGCCTCGGGCCCCGCCTTCCTCCCGCACGCCGTCGACGGCCTCCGGGGGCCTTCCTCGTCCTCTTCAACGCCGCCTGCCGCGCCTCTCCTCCTCTTCCTCCTACTCCTCCTCCGCCTCCGGCTCCCGCCGCCTGCTCGCCCTCCACGAGCCCGACGCGGAGCGCCGCGCGGCGCGCGAGGCCGCCGCCGCGCCTTCGTCGCCGACTGCGGCGAGCTCGCGGCGCGCGTCGCCGCGTGGGCGGGGGCGCAGCGCTGCCTCCGCCACGCGGCGCTGCGCATGCGGGGCGAGC
Source organism: Cyanophora paradoxa (assembly GCA_004431415.1). Classification (NCBI taxonomy): domain Eukaryota; class Glaucocystophyceae; order Cyanophorales; family Cyanophoraceae; genus Cyanophora; species Cyanophora paradoxa. The sequence goes on from QPMI01000644.1 coordinate 80,131, forward strand.
TGGCGATGCTTCGGGGCGAGCCCGACGAGGCGGCGCGGCTCCTCTCCGAGGCGGCCGGCGAGGCCCGCGCCCGCGGCTTCCCCCTCGACGAGGCCTTCTGCCTCCTGCGCGCCGCCCAGGCCCGCGCCGCGGGGCCCCGCCCGGCCCCAAAGGAAGAGCTGGAGGCGGAGCTGGAGGCCCCCGCCGCCCTTTTCGCCGCCTGCGGCTGCGCCCTCGGCGCCTCGCTCGTCGAGCGGCTGAGGCGCGGGCACACCCTCCTGTAGCCGTGGCCGGCGCCTGTAGTCAACCGTTGAACCTTGCCTAGGCCTACTAGTGCTATTCCGAATTATAGTGTCTGTTTATTTAAATTCTATTTTCACTGATCCCCTCGGTTTCCTGCCACTGGGCCATGCTGGTCCTCTTCAGTTTCCGGCGCTGCGCCGGCCCTGCAGCTGGCCTTCAGTGAAAAATCGCGAAGCTCAAGCTTGATCGCATGAGCCGCTGAGGCTGCCCGGACTCCCGGGAGGCTGCCGCTGATCATGAGCGCCAGCGCGCGCTAGCCGCTGAGCCTAGTAGCGCGCTCGAGCAGCTATAGCCGCTGGTCCGCTGAGCGCTAGCTAGCTATAGCGCAGTGAGAATGGGGTACAGGTACAGTGCAACCGTTGCTCCTAGGCAGGTCAGTTCGCAACGGCCGGATAACCCTACAATTTAATTCTTTTCAGCGTCGATGGAAATGGGCGGGGGGATCCGACCGGGGGTGCACTAATTCTCGGTGATCGCCCAGACGCAGCCCAGTAGCATGAATGCTGATAGACGGTCGACGTCGACGCTCCGGAGCCGCGCGAGCAGCAGCACTGCAGCGCTAGCGCTTGCTGGAACTTGTGCTGCTGCAGCTGGCGTCGGCGGCGGCAAGGAGACATTGCCAACGTTAACGTTTCAAGTTTGACTGCAGCAACACAGTTAGTTCTGTAGGCATTCGTAGTGGCGGCGCCGCGGCGGGTCGACGTCGCGTTGAACGGCGGCCGGGCGGTTCTGCAAACGCAGGTCATCGTATCATGATCATAGCAGCGATCGCCCCAACTGCCATTCTGTAGAAAGCCATCGTCGCTGTCCAGCTCGCTCGCGCAAGCGGCGCTCGCTAGCTTTAGTTAGGGTCGGATATCGATCCCGGCCCGCAAGCTTGAAAGGGTAGCGCAGCTCTCGAACAGCGCGACTCGGCGAGCGCGAGCCAACCTTACCAACTACAGCAGGCCGCGCCGCGCCGGGAGCAGACTCTGAGAGGACGCCGAGCACAGCAACGGGCGCTCACCTGCAAGGCTTCGAATCCAAGCGCCGGTGCGGTCAATGTGCACGCTGGCGCCACAGCTCGCCCGCAGCGCCCGCTAGGCTCGCTTTTCGCAGCTTACAAAGCCGCAGGACGCGCCTAATGATCGCTGAGTTGACCTTAGCGTGACTCTGCGGCGGCGAGCCGCCAGCGCCGGACCGCCAGCGTCTCTAGATCTGCAGGGCCGGAAGTGAAGGCCTATGCCCCCCGAGGGCGGCTCGGCCGGGGCCTCGGTGCTCGCGAGCCCGAACCTGCTGCCCAGCTCCATCGGTCCGCGCGCCTCCGGCCGCGTTCGCTCCAATGACCGCAGGACCCGCTCTGATCATGAGCGCCCGCCGCGCCTCAGAAACCTCATCAGTGGCCGTGCTTAGCTTGGCGGAGGACCGCGGGTCGCCGCCGCCGCCGGCGGCGGCGAAGGGCCGCTCGCAGTCTCTGTCGGCAGCAATGATCCCGGGGCTCCACGCGGCCGCGGAGGCCGCCGCGGCGCCAACGGGAGAGTCGCAGCGCCCCGCCGAGCCGATCAAGCAGCGCCGCGGGCCCGGGGGCGCCGGCGCGCTGCGGCGCGTGAAGCGGAGGCTGGCGGCCTGGGTCGCCCCGTTCCTGTGCGGCCCTCTAAGCTTTCCACCCGCCCTTGATTAGCTTTCCGCTTTGCTGACGCCCCGCCCCGCCCGCAGCTCCATCCGGGTCCTCTTCATCCTCAGCGCGGTTCTGCAGGTCCGCCCGCTCGCCTCCTTCTCATGAAAGGCCTCCGCCCTCCGAACTCCGAATTCCGCCATGCTTTGATAATGCTTACGACAAGCTTTGATTAAGCTTCGATTATGCCGTTCTTGGCTATTCTTGGCCCTCTGAAAACGAAGGCGCCGCAGGTGGTCTCCGCGTGCGGCTTCACGTTCGCCATCATGTGGGTCCTCGGCCAGCGGTCCGCCTTTATTCTTCTGATCTTAATCTCTGATTATGAGAGCCTTAGCTTTTTAATGTTATGCTTTGATTATTCTAATCTTCAGCTTTATGATGAAATTCTTGGCTAAGCTCGCCTCAGGAACGTCGAATCCATGGCCGGCAACTACCTGGGGGAGCTGCAGGCCCGCCCTTCCCCCCCCCCCCCTTCTGCCCCGAATCGACGCCTGTACCCCAGGAACGCACGTTCTTCGCGGCGAAGGCGTACCTGGACCGCGCGAAGGAGGTCGCCGAGAGCTCCGCCGACTTCGCCGCCAGGGTACGTAAAAGTAGGAGGCGCGGAGACGCTCGTCACACTGAACGGGGTGCAGGGGCTGCTGACCCCGGCGAACTGGCGGGCCAGCCTGGAGACGTTCGTCACTTCGTTTGAACGGTTCTCAGAGATAGCGCTCAACAGCGGTATCCGAAATTCCTCTTGAAGTTTGGGAAAGCCCCCCCTGATCTTCGAACTCCGTCCCAGTTATGTTCGCCAATGGAACTTTCTTCGGCTCCGAGGCGGGCCCCTTTCGCCCCTCGCTCGCCCTCGCCCCTCCCTCGCCGCCTCTGAAGCGGGCGGGCACCGAACAGAAATGCTACAAAGAGGAGCTGGGGGGCGCCTGTCCCGCAGGCTCTCGCACCATCTTCGGGAACCGAACCCACTACGTCTACTTCACCAACGGGCGCCGCGGGCAGGTGCGGCCGCCGCCGACGACGCCGCCTTCGCCTCTGCTGGCGCTCACCTAGCCGTGCTCAGCCGACGGGGCACCCTATCATCACCATGCGCCTGACGCCCCAGGCGACCTCGTGGTACGGCGCCACGGTCAACTCGTCGGCCGGCGCCCTCTGGTTCCCCGCCCGCTACACGAGCGTACCCCCGGTGCTCGCGTCCCCGGCATACGATGCCTTCGTTCGCCCCTGACTCGCCCCCCCCCTCCCCCCCCCCAGGGCGCGGCCGCGAACCCCCTCGACGCCGTCGTCGTCACGTGCGCGGTACCCCCCAAAAGGTCCCCGCGCGGACTCGAACCCGCGCAGCTTCGCCACGGCGTTCCGGAACAAGGGCAGCGTCCAGGCCGAGCTGGCTAACTACACGGGGGGCCTCCCGGGCACCCCATCCGCGTACCCCGGGCCGGCTACCCCGGCTTCCTGGCTCGAATCCACTCCGGGGCCGTACCCCATCGGCGGCGCCGTGTCCGTTTACCTCCGGATAGGCGCCCTCAGGTGACTCGTACGGATCTGAATCCGCTTGCCCTCGCTGAATCTGTACCCCCAGCCGACAGCTGCGGGACGCGGTCAGCATTCCGGGCACGCTATTGTTCCTCACGACTTCGGCGGTGCGCCTCCGTCCCCTCCCCCCTTCCGCCCCTCTCACTCCGCCCAGGGCCGAATGTTCGCCACGTCGACCAGCGTCTTCGAGCACGTCATCAACGTCAAGACGGTGCCTCGCCGTTCCTCTCGTATTTATCTATCTGTGTATTTGTAGCCCAGCTGACGCCGGCATGCATGCAGGGCGCCGTGCTCGCCTCAGAGAGTCCGGACCCCCTTACCCGCGACGCCGCCCGGGCCTTCACCGCCCCCCTCGGCCCTTCGTCTGGCCCCCAGCGGCTCCTCATCCGCTGCGCCGGCCGCGACTACTTCGGAATGCGCGCACCCGAGGCCTCCTTTGCCCGTAACCCCGCGCTCCCTGCTCTAAAAATAGCGCAGGCGAGCGCCGCTCCACGTGGATCCGAACCTGGACCTCGTGCTGTACATCGCGGTACCCCGGGACGTGGTCATGTCCGAGCTGCAGGTGGGGGTACAGGATTCGCCCTGCTTCCTGCGTGACGCCACTGCAGGGGGCCGTGACGATTGAGCTCATCGTGAACGGGGTCTGGCTCGCCGTCTGCATCTGCGTTGCGGTGCTCTATAAATAGATCAGAGGGCATTTGTTTTGCTATTCTGAAGCTGTACCCAGGTGCTGATCTCGTGGGGCATCACGCGGCCCATCGGCAAGATTCGGGGATCCATGCAGATCCTCCTTGAGGTGCTAAAAATAGAACCCAGATCATGGCACGTAAAGCACTTACCGCCGAACACAGACGATGACGGCAGTGTACGCGGAGATGAGAATGCACGTGAATTCGGCGGCGCCGCCGCTGCCCGGACCGCCGGCGTCGAGCGAGGGGGGGGGCCAGCTCGAGTCCCGCCGGGGCACCCAATCCGTCTCATTCTCCTCCTCCGGCGGCCACAGCAACGTGCGGCTCAGATATCATCTGATCTGATCTGATCTAATCTGATCTGATCGATCCGAGCCTCAGGTGCACCTGAGGGAGCTGACGGCCTTCGACGACCTCGTCAGCGATATGTACTCAAGATTCGTCTCGTTTCAGGAGGTGACTGTACCCCTCGCGCGATCGAAGAACAGCTAACGCATCCAAAAATAGGTCGTTTCCACGGAGGCGAAGGCGAAGATCGAGATGGAAGTGCGGTCCGAGGAGACCAAGAAGGTGGCGTACCCCCTTCCTCACCGGTTCAGAGAAGAGTCTGATTTTTCTTCCGCAGTTCCTCGCAACTGTTTCTCACGTACGTATGAGCTTCAGTCCTGTTGAGTTGTACCCCCTGATTCCGCCTCGCAGGAGATGCGGACGCCCCTGAACGGCTTGCTGGGTAATCCGTTCTCGCGCTCCTGCCGATCTCGAGGAACCGCTGACCCGGGTACAGGAATGCTGGACCTAGCGAGGGAGTGCGAGCTGCCGCAGGAGGCCGCCGAGTACATCGAGGCGGTCCGCGTACCCCTTTACTCCTATCTATTCTTAAACCGACTGGTTTCTGCAGGCGTCGCTCTCTGGAGACCACCTCCTCGCGTGCGGCCGTACCTGTCGCGCTATCGCATAACTCTTCGCTCAGACGATTACCACCGCAGCCTCTTGAACGATATCCTGGACCTGCAGGTGCCCCGTACCCCCCTTCTCTTTTTTTCGAGCCGCCTTACCCCCGTCCCAGAAAATGGAGGCGGGCCTCATCGAGCTCTCGGTACCCCTTTCACCGTCTTCCCCCTTCCGCCCCCTCACCGTACCCCCAGAGCGCCCCCGTCGACGTCCGATCGGCAGTCGTGAACGCCGTCCGAATCGTGAAGCGAAAGGCCGACGAAAAGGTGCTATTTATTCCGCCCAGATCCCGCTGCTTTCCGAGCGTTCTACTTTCAGGGCCTGTCCGTCTCGATGGACGTGGCGGATCACGTACCCCTCGTCGTCTTCTCGGACCCGGACCGGCTCCGCCGTGCGCATTTCCCATACCCCCGTCCCTCTCTTTCATTCTGACGGGCTCGGCAGAGGTCTTGCTGAACCTGGTACCCCTCTTTTCTTTGCTTCGCTCCAGAGCAGAGCCCTAATCCCTGCAGCTATCCAACGCGGTCAAATACACGCTCCGAGGCGCAATCGACGTGCGTATATCTCCCTCTCTTTACCCCTCCTTTCCCTCCGAACGAGCCTCGGCAGGTCCGCGTTTCGATCCCGCCGCTGCCCGCGATGCCGATCAGCATGCGAGAGCCGCGAACGAGCCTGGGCCGCCCCGGCCGCATCGTCCTGCGATTCGAGGTCCTCTCATCCCTTGAGCGGCGCCGCGCCCTATTTTAAGCTGTCGGAACGGCCCGCTCAGATCATGGACTCGGGCCCGGGTATAGCCCTGGAGCACCAGGTCAGACTAACATCGAGCCTCGGCTCTCCCGGGTCCTCGTTTGGCCTGAGCCTCTCTCTTCCCGCAGCTGCATCTCTTCCAGCGCTTCTACAGGGTCCAGCACCCCTCCGGTACCCAGAACGACCCCGGCGGCACAGGCCTCGGTGCGTGGCTCATATGAGACATATGAGAGGGGGTTCGCTCACCGCTCACGGGGGTACAGGCCTCGCGATCAGCAGAGAAATCGTGGAGAAGGCAGGCGGCCGCATCGGCTGTACGAGCACCCTCGGCGAGGGCAGGCGCGCCGTCTAATACTAGACTTCGCTCTGCACTCTCTGAGCCGACTGCAGCTGTTTCTGGTTCGAGCTGCCGTGCCGGTACGACCGGAGTCCTCCGGGATCGGACGGCATTGCGGCGTCGCAGGGCGTCCGCTCGACCGTCAGCGGGGCGCTGAGGTGCTTCCCTCCACGCTCCTCGTTCCTTGATTCGATCTGATTCGTTTGTTCGCAGCCCGCGGGTCTCGGTGAACAGGCGGCAGTCGTCCTTCCCCTCAGCGGACGGATCGAATTCCCACAAGGCGCGCTATCTTTAGAATCCATCTCGTAGTGGTAAGAGGGAGCTGAGAAGTGCGCAGGACGGGACGAACGGCCCGGCCGAGACGGAGCGGCCCTCGACCTCCGTCTGCGGCTCAGCGGCGCTGGGGAGCAGCAGCCTGGCCCCCGTCGACGTCCTCGTGGCCGAGGGTACGCCTTTCTTTCTCTGCTTTCAGGTCGGATCAGATCTGATCTGAGCGGATCCGGGTCGCAGACAACGTGATGAGCGCGCGGGTCGTGACTCAGATGCTCAGGAAGGAGGGGCACCGTGTCACTCTGGCCACGAACGGCGCCGAGGTGAGGTCACCCTGGGAGACGCTCCAATTAGGTTGAAGGCGGGAGCGGCTGCGAAGGGCGCCGGGCGTGCCCGCGGGGGCGGGCGGGCGATCTCCCCTCGAGCCGTCCCCTCTAGCCCCTCGCCGCGCCCGGCTCCATCCATCCATCCATCTGTTTGGTGTCGGCGCGCGCTGCGCGCCCTCCGGGACGGCTAGAGGCGACACCTAGGGGGCGGCTTTCCCGCCTAAAATGACATCCGATGTGGGCGAGGGTCCAATCCAATCCTGGTTGCGGCGCAGGCGGTGCGGCTGTTCCGAGAGGCTACGGCGGGGGTCGAGAGGGGGGGTACGGCCTACGGCCTGATCTTCATGGACGTGCGTTCGAATCCGGCCGAGTCCCTTTCCCGTTTGATCTGATCCTCGTTCCGCAGTGTCTCATGCCGGTCATGTGCGGCCGCTCCTCGGCGGGTCTTGAAGAGGAGGCACTGATTTTCGCCGCAGGGACGGGTTCGAGGCGACGGGCGCGATCCGCGGGATCGAATCCGAGCGCGGCCTTGGCCGCCACTTCGTCGTGGCCCTCACGGTACCCCCTGCGCGGCCCGATCTAAAAATAGACCGCCCACGAACCGTTTCCAGGCCAAAGCGACCAGCGAGGACGAGCAGGAGTGCCTCCGGGCCGGAATGGTACGGTACCCCTCACCCCCGACAACTCTGAACCCCCGCGAAAGACAAATCGGTACCCTCTCAGGACCGGTACCTCGCGAAGCCCGTGCGGCGCGCGACGCTGGCCGCCATGGTACGACGTACTCTTGTTTCTTTTTGGTTTTTTCATCTGATCGCGTACCCCCGCAGCTGGAGGAGCGTGCGGGGATGCTGCAGGGCGGTAGCGTGCGCGGGGCGACTGCGACGGTGGCCTCCCGGCGGCCCTTCTCTGAGCCAGTGGAGCCGATCGCTGAGGTCACTGAGTCCCGTCTGCATTCGTATGCGGCGCGTCTCACTCGGCGGGGCAGGCGGATCCGCCGTCCGGGCCGCCCTCGGGTGTCACTTCTCGGCGCGCGTCGGCTCCGGCTCCGGCGGCAGCGGTTGACGCGAGGCGGCCCTCGGGGGCCGAAAGACAGACCTCGATACGCGAGTGGCAGGCGGAGGCGGAGGCGGCCGCGGCCGTCGGAGACGGAGCAGGGGGCATCGAGGAGGAGACGAAGGGGGTAGGGGACATTAATATTCCAGGGTTCACTGGGGGCGAGGCGGGGACGGAGGGGCCGCCCCCCGCCCCATCCCCCTCCGAAGCGCGGCTCGAGGCCACCGTACCCCCCGATGACCCCCAACCCCCCTCGCGCCCCAAGTCGCGCCTCAACGGCGGGGTACCGGCGACCCCGTCGTCGAACCCGTCGGATTCCCAGTCGCCGCCCCTCCCCCCCCCCGTCTCCCCAGTATCCCCCGCCGCCGAATCCACGAAGCGCGTACCCGTCGGGCCCCCGCTGGACATCATGATCGTGGACGACGTCGAGGCGCGTACCCCCCACCTGCCTCCTGGGAGGAGCTCACATGTGCCTCAGATGAACCGCCGGGTGCTCGTCGCGCTGCTCTCGAAGGAGGGGCACAAAATCGAGGTCGCGTGCGACGGCAAGGTCGGTATCCGTCATAGAGACGTTTCTCGTACCCCCTGACGCCCTCCTAGGAAGCCGCAGAGATCTTCGAGAGGCGCGCAAAGGAGCTGGAGGGGGCTACCCCTCCGGAGGGACCGCCCCGGCCCGTCTTCGACTGCGTCTTCATGTGAGCTTTTTATTGATTTCGCTCTCCGCCTCTGGTTGACGGCGTACCCCCGCAGGGACATCACCATGCCGGTGATGGACGGGTGAGCCGCACGCCCTTCCCATCCCCGGCCCGTTACCCCGAGTAACCTGTACCCCAGGTACGCATCGACGCGGCGGATCCGCCACACAGAGAAGACGCTAGTTGTACCCGTCCCAACTCCCGTGGTCGCCTGCACCGCCCTCTCCTCCTCGGACGGTTCGCGTCTCGAAGGCAGATCTGTTCTGAATGTTCAGATCTGATCTGATCTGAGCCTCAGACCGCGAGAGCATGACCGAGGCGGGGATGGACGACCTGGTCCGCGTACCCCCCTCCCCCTCCCCCCAATGCCCTTTCCCCTCGCTCACAGAGGGTCAGGTCGTCAAGCCCGTCGGCCGCGCCAAGATCTTCAACGTCCTTGCCAAGTGGGCGAAGCGCGGGGGGTACACCGCCAACGCGTACGAGGGGTCGCGCCGGGGCGGCCACACCCTCGCCTCGCTGCACAACCTCGCCGAGAAGGAGAAGGACAAAGGCGTCTCTGGGGACGAGGCCTGATTTGTATTATTTGTCGTAGATGTGGCTAGCTTATTATGCGCTTAGTCTGGCCATTGTTTGATTTCCAGTTTATCAGTATATGGATTCCGCGAGCTCTAGATCTCGCTGTATTCAACCTATCCGATCTAGATCTCGCTGTATTCAACCTATGGATTCCGCGAGCTCTAGATCTCGCTTTATTCGCCGCATTTATTGTAGGCTGTTTCTACCGCCTTTGGGCCGTGTATGCGTATCTTCCGTATTGCAGAATTACTTTATCGCGTTTTGGCAGTATTCGCCGTCTTTCGGGCCTCTCTGGTATTGTTTTTCAAGTAATTCGGAGAAGGCCCTGTTTTCAATATTTTCCTTTTCCAGCTATTCCCGCAGTCTCTGTATTTGCCGCTGTGCTTTTGTGAATCATGCGCTCATATGAATTCGAATCGATCAGAGGACGTGCCTCAGGGAGTAGATCAGATCAGTGCCTCGTCAGAGAGCAGATCTAGACTCGCAGCTTAATTTTCCGAGTTCGAATTCGTACAAGTAGTGTACAATAATTAGAAGTCATTTAGACTCTCCGGATCCTCCATTTCTGGAATCTGAGGAGCAGAGCACAGGTACTACGGTAATCTCGTGTGTTTCAGCTTCGACTTCGTAGAGCCGGACCCGGGAGCGTAGTTAACGTTCCAAGCGCTAGCCTAGTAGGCCATATAGGCCTAGGCTGTGTCTCTGTGTGTCTGTCTGTTTAGTGTGCGTCTCGCGACTTGGGAGTCGACGTCAGGCTTTTGAGTCGATCAGGCAATGGCCTAGTAGAGCGGCCCAGCCGGGGGATCCAGAAGCGTAAAAGGGCTGCCGCAGTGCACTGCGGAAAAAGGCTGCACTGCGGCATGGGGCCGAGGGGACTCCGGACCGCGGCCGGACTCCATCCGATTAATTATGTATAATTCATGCAAGGGGGGAAAGAAGACGGAAGGGATTCCTCCTTGCTTCCCGTTCAACGGTTCCCTCGCTTCAGCCAAAAATTCATCTTCTCGTCTGCTCGGCTTGCCGCTGATGCGCTCGCTAGAGCTGCCGGGTTCTCGCACACGAGAAGAATAAATCGAACACAATACAGCTCGCGATCGCCGCTGCATGACCTATAGCTACTGTACTAGTACCTGCAAAAGGCCCTGACCGTCAAGCTGCGCATTCGTCAATCAGAACCACAAATGTTCAGAGCAGCTGGCTACGCACTGATCATTATGAAAGCTCCAGACCGTCTAGAGGGGAAAAAGCACCGACTGCACACAAACTGATCCCCGTTCCCCCCTTGCATCCCTGGCGCGAGAATCGCGGCCGGCCCACTAGTATTAATATTCAAATATTAATATCCTCTGCGCATGCGCGCAGCCCCGCCTGCAGCTGCCAGCTGCAGCTGCAGGCCCTGAGGCCCTGAGTGCCGCGGCCGCCGGGCTGGCCATGGCAGGCCTGTCGAAGTTGGCTATGCCAGTTGCAGCCTGGCAGGGCTCGGATCGCGAGGAGCGTCTGGCCGGCCGCGGGCCCCCCGCCCTGGTCATATTAAATCAAGAAAGCACGACTCTTTACATGTACATGTGACGAGCATGCAATTGAGATATTGACTCAGTGATCATGCATATGATCATGTTTATCCTAGCTGCGCCCCAGGCTGCAGCTGGAGCCGATGAATTTGTGGAGCTTCGGAGGCGCGCGCGCTCCACCTGGCCATGGCCAAGCCTTGAAGCTCCAGCGACCGTCGGACGGCGGGGCTGCGAATTTGTGGAGGCGCGCGCGCTCCCGAGTCCGTGAAGCTCCAGCGACCGCCCGGCCGGGCTGCATTATTAATTGGGCTGCATTACCGCTGATTGCCATGAGCCGCAGTGAGCCCCCAGTGAGCCTCGGAGCCTGGCCATGGGAGAGCTTCGCCGAGTCGAATTCGGTTGTTTCAAATTTGAAGCAGAATACTTTCATGCCATAATGATCATGATCAAGCGCGCTCTCTAGATCTAGATCCCCCGCGGATCCGCCCAGGGCCACACGGAGAAGGCGCTGGCCGTACCCGTCCCCCGTCCCGACGTCGACTCCCGCGGTTGCGGTCGCGTGCACGTGCACGCGCACCGCCATTGAGCTCTATAGATCTCCTCCTCGGACCGTCGGACGGCCCCGCGGCCGCGAGCCGCGCGCGCCGCGGCCGCCACCCGGCCGCGGCGCCCCGCCGGCGCCCCGCCCCGGCCCCGATCGCGACTCGGCGAGCCGCGCGCGGCCGGGGCTCGGCGGCTGCGCCGTTGCCCGCCGCGCCTCGAGCTCCGGGATCCGCGCGCTCCGCCCGCCCCGCGAGCCACCCCGCCGCGGCCGCCCGCCGCGCCGCGGTCGCGCCTAGGCCTCCGATCCGCCCCGCCCCGCGGCCGCCGGCGCCGGCGCCCCGCGAGCCACGCGCGCCGGGCGCCGCCGCCTGCCAGCGCGCGCGCGCGCGCGCCTCCGCCCCGCCCGGCGAGCCGCGCCGCCGCCCGTCACGCGCGCCTCGGTCGCGAGCTCCTAGGCCTTCGCCGAGTCGAATTCCTGCTGGGCGCGCGCCCGGCCCAGCGAGCTAGCGCTCGAGCGGCGCCGCGCCGGCGCCGCCGCGCCGCCTCGCCCGGGCCCGGCCGCGCCTCCCCCCGCCCCGCCCGGCGAGCCAAGCCTCCGGAGTCCGCCCGCCGCGCCTCCGCCCCGCCCGCCGGCCGGCGAGCCGCGCCGCCGCGCGCCCCCCGCGCCGACTAGCTGCCACCTGCAGAAGTCGACCCACCAGGAGCCGACCCGCCGGCTTTCGCCGACCCTCCATCAACGGCAGGGTACCGGAAATTGGAGCGTGCCAGCCCACTAGCCAGCCCTAACTCAGCTGGTCGACGACGCTGCTAGTACAGCGCAACGCCGCCAGCGCTGGTTGCCAGATCTAAACGCGCGGATGCAACGCTTCAGGCAATGGTTGCCAGGTGGCGGCGCGAAGAATTCGAAGACGGCGCCCCCGCCCGCCCCGACGTATCAGTGGCAGAATGGATACGCTCCGAATTACACGCCGGCCAATCAGCACCATTACGCTCCTACCAGCGGCGGCCACAAACCAGCCATCGCTGGCCAGTACTACGTACAGTGCTACGCGCAGACGGTGCGCTCTGCGGCATGATCGATGCCAATCCATTCTTCTGCGTCTCTTTGACGTCGAGACGCGCGCGCACCGTCCACTGCGCAGGGCTGCCCGTACGGCCGGGGAGTTGACATCTCGTGCCGCACGGGCGCCAGATTCGACCAAGAAGCCTGCCGCTCGGCGTGCCAGCAAGCCGGCGGCAAGTCCTACAAGCTCGCCCCCATGGACGCCGCCGCGCCGCTCGCGTCGACCCTGGCCCGCTACGCCCCCCGCTGCCACGAAATCTCCCCCGCGGCGCCGGCGGCCAGCGCGGGCCGCGCCCGCTCGTACTCGGACTACTCGCTCTCCGAGAGCTTCGAGGAGACGGCCAACTACTACATGAACCTGCCCACGTACAAGGACTCGACTGGGCAGGCGATGACGCAGCTGCACGCGCAGCGCGGGCGCCCCTGGCGCCACGTCGACTCCGACGACGCGCCCGCCGCGGAGGACGACAACGCCCCCGCCGAAGGTGCCGCCCGCTTGGCCGTCTAGATCTCGAATTTCGAGTTCCCGCCCGTCGGATTGCAATTGCTCAGATTCGATCGCGGACGCAGGCGGCGGCTTCCAGCCGTACGCGTTCGGCGGCGAGGAAACCGACGCCGACGCCTACGCTGACGCCGGGGCGGGCGGGGAGGCGCTGGCCGACGACCCCGCCGCCCTCGCGGCCGCGCCCGACATCGACCTCACCTCAGCGGTGCGCTCTCAACGGGGGACGCCGCCGCTTGTTGAACGGAAGCACGCCTAGCGCCTCCGCCTCCACGCCTAGCGGGATCTAATTCCCTCGCCTAAACTCTACGGCGGACCGCGCGGCGTCCCTCGGCCCTCGGCGCCGTTCCGCTGACGCCTTCGCGCGCGCGGCCCGCAGGGGGAGGAGGCGGGGCTGGCGGCCGCGGCGGCGGCCTCCGACCTCGACCGCTTCTTCCACGCCCTCCTGTAAATCGACCTGTACATGTCCAGCTGGATCTCTCGATCCCACAGAGTCTCTGTGCATTATCATAGCGTACGTTAATTTATGTAGTGTCATATAGTATAATAACTTGTATACGTACTTTGCATTTGATCGATATCTGATATGAGACGGCCTTTGCATACTCATGTAAATTGACCTGTCCAGCTGGATCTGGATCTGGCCGCGGCCGTCTGCCACCAGGGCCCGGCGGCTGGAATCAGGCTGCCTCGAGCTCGATCTCGGTCCTTTGTGTTTCATCGTTTCAAAGAGCTCATCTAGCTCTCCATAGTCTCTCTCTCACATGTACACACAGAGTTCAACGGTTTCTGTACAAATTTTCATACCTGCATAGCCTAGTAGTATTATAGCGTACGTTAATTGATGTCGACGTCGCATTTTCATATAGCATATAGCATATAGCATACTTCGCATTTGATCTGATTAAATAATTATATTGAGTTTGAATTCAAGCGCTAGCATTCATATGCGTACGCGTTGCGGGCCCGCCCGCCGGCGCCGGGGGCCGCGAGAAGGCGGCCGATCGCGAGATCTAGACTCTGAGAAGGCGGCAGATGTAGCTATAGAGGACGCGCATGCGCAGCGCGCGCGCGATCGCGAGCTCCGTGTCGCAATCGAGGTCGTCAATGCATATGCGCGCAGATCATCGGATCTATAGCTAAAGCACAATTGCAAACGCGCACTGCCGCCGCGCCGCTGATCATGAGCTCCGCCGGCGCCGCGTGCCGCTTGGACGGCGTCTCCGTCCTCGAGCCGTGTTCGGGCGCGCGTCGCCTGCGGCTAATTATCGTTCTCCCCCGGCTAGCGCTGCTGCCGCAGTGCAAAACAAAAATACGTGTACCGAGTGCGAGAGAAGTGGCGCCGGGGGGGGGGGGGGGGGGGGGGGGGCAGGGAAGGCGGATCCGCAATAACAGGTTACCCGGCCGCGGGCCCCTCCGCGCGGGGTACCTTCCGCGGGGGCGGGGGCCCCGCGGGGCGGTGCTCGGGGTACAGGGACGGGGGGTACGGCGGGCAGGGCAGGAATCGCCCGGCGCCCCGCGGGGCGGCCAGGCGCCCCGCCTCGAACACGACCCGACCGGCGCTCAGCGTCGCCTCGACTGTACCCCGGACCTCCCAGCCCTCGTAGATGCTCTGCCCGGCGCTGGAGTGCTGCGTCGCGGCGCGGAGGGTGCGGCGCCCCGCGGGGTCGAAAACAACGACGTCCCCGTCCGACCCCTCCGCGATCACGCCCTGTCCGACCGAGCCCGGCTTAGGGAGAGGGGGGCGGGGGGCGGGGGGGGGGGGCGGACCTTGCGGGGGTACAGGTTGAAAATCTGGGCGGCGGCGGTGCTCGTCACGCGCACGAAGTCGTTGGGCGTGAGGTGGCCCGTCGCCTGCAAGAAAGCAAGCTCGGAGGGGGGTTCGATCGGACAGGGGTACAGCGCACGACGGCGGTGTGCCATAGGAGGGGCATGCGCTCCTCGACGCCCGTCACCCCGTTGGGGATCTGCGGGCGAGCGCTCGCGGGGTCAGCGGGCGGCAGCAAGAGAGCAAGGAAGGGAAGCGGGGGATCTGGGTCCAGCTGGATAACTATAGATGGATAGATGGGCGTGCCCCCGTTTAGTAGACAGGGAAGACGCCAGGCAGCGGCGCTGGGCGCGCCCCCGTCCAAGAATAAAGCTCGAACGCGCCTTTGTGAAGTCGTTGCGGCCGGCGGCCTTCTGGGCGGGGGTGAAGGCGCAGTGGTCCGTGCCGACGAGCTGGAGGGAGCCGGCCCGCAGGTGCGCAAGGAGGGCTTCGGCGTGGCCCGCGGGGCGGATCGGCGGGCTCATGACGTGGATCGCCGCCCGCAGCCAGTCCTCCTGCGCACGGACCGCCCAGCGTTAGCCTCGAGTCCGGGAGAGAGACAAGGAGGGGGAGTGTGGTGGTAGTTGAAGGGGCGGGGAGAGGTGAGGGGTGAGGAGGTGGAGAGGTGGTGGTGGGGGTAGTTGGTGGGGAGGCGGGGGGTACCTGGTAGTACACGGAGTCGTTGAGGGTCAGCCCCGCCAGAACCGCCTCCCCTCTGCCGGCAGCCGTTAGGAGAAGGGGGGGGAAAGAGGGAGGGGGGTAGAGGCAGGGCGCACATGACGGTCTGGCCGCGGGCGCGGGCGGCGGCGACGGCCTCGGCGGCCTCCTTCGCCATGACGTGGACGACGTAGAGGGGCGCCCCCGCCTGCGCCGCGATGGCCGCCGCACGCGCCGTCGCCTCCGCCTCGAGCGCCGCCGGGCGGCTCTGGGGGTGGCCCTCGGGGCCCGTGACCCCCGCGGCGAGGAGGCTGCGCTGGCCCAGAGCGACGAGGTCGCCGTTCTCGGCGTGGACCATCGGCACGGCGCCCGCGCGCGCCGCCAGCGCCATCGCCTCGTACGCGGCCTCGTCCGAGACCTGATTAAGTCAAATGAGTCAGACCTGATTCAGGTGAGTCAGATGGGTCAGATCGGACCTGCAGGGCGCCCTTGTAGGCGAGGAAGACCTTCAGGGAGTTTACGCCCTTCTCTTTTATGAGTACCTCCAGCTCGCGGGCGACCCGATCGTCCCACCTAAGTCAAGAAGTCAGAAGGGAGGGGAGGGCAGAGCTGGGTCGGGGGCGGGCCGGTTGACGGCCATGTGGAGCCCCCAGTCGACGGCGGCCTTCTCGCCTATGCGGCGGTACCGCTCGTACGTCTCCAGGGGGTACTCGTCCCCCACAGGGATCGCGAAGTCCACTGCGGGCGCTCCGTTTAGGAGCCGCGGGGCGGGGCGGGGCGCGGGCGGGCGGGCGGGCGGACGGAGGGTGGTGGTGCCCCCCGCGGCGGCGGCGGCGGTGCCTGTGTAGTAGTCGTCCGCCGTGACCGTACCCATGAACGGCATCTCGAGGTGGACGTGCGGGTCTACCCCGCCTGCGGCCGCCCGCCCGTCTCAGCGGCCTTGGCGGTTGCCGCGGTGCTGGCGCGAGCGCACCCGGGAGGACGAGGAGGCCCGAAGCGTTTACAACGCGCGTGCCGGGGCCGGTCGTGAGGTTCAGACCGACGGCGCGGATGACGCCGCCCTCGATGTATACGTCGGCGCGGAAGCAGCGGTCCGCGTTGACCACCGTCCCGCCCGCCACCAGAACCTGCGCACGCACGCCCGCCCGCCCGCTCGGCGAAGCGCGAGCGAACGAAGCAGAGCGAAGTGCCGCACCGGTGCAGTCGTTACCGCTGCGAAGTCGTCCGCTGCCGCTGCATCGCTGGCCGCCGCGGCTGCTGCGTACGCCACAGCGAGGAGCGCGACGGCGACGAGGCGGAGGAGGCGCCCCGCGGGCCCCGCCTGCGCGAAGGTTTGAGAAGAACGCGTGGGCAGCGTGGGAGGCCCGGCGTCGCTCGCGCACCATCAATCAAGCGTCGGGCGGCCGCCCCGAAGGGGCGAGCGATCAGGCCGGCGCGCGGGGCTCTGCAGAATCGCAAGAAGAGAACCAGCTGCAGGGGGACCGCTTGCGGGCGGCCGGCTTCGCTGACAGCTAGCTGGTACCGGTGCCGCCGCCGAGACTTCGTTCGCGGCATGCGTGGCCGCGGGGTACAGCCCGTACGATCTGGTCTTGCTCTGACGCGCGGCCTGGCAGCCAGGACGAGGACGCAGCGGCAGCGCCGGATCGCGGAGCAGCGCCTATCGCGCCGAAGGCATTCGTTTCTCGCAGAACGAGGATCATCGCGCCTAAGCAGCGAGTCGCAGCGCTTCCTCGTCGAACAGTGCGCCCATCAGCGCAGCAGCGTTCGAAGTCAACCCATTGAGCGATTCCGCGGCCCGCAGCTCGCGCTCCAGCAGCCCGTGCGAGGTCGGCAGGGCGCCGCGGCCGCCCAGCGCTTATTGTCGAAGCCGGAGTGAGCGTCGAGGCATGCGAGCGCGGTAGTGAGCTTCAGGCATGCCGCCGTCGCAGCTCGGATTCGTGTTGACCTGCGCTGCTCTGGCGGGCTTCTTCGTGGCTGCTCTGTTCAGCCTGCAAGATGCGCCGCTGCCATCCCTACTTCTTGCCTCAATCGCACCGCCTTTCCAAGCACCGCGAGTGCGTTCCGCGTGCCCCCGCTGCGCGCAGCTGCATCTGCTTATCCTCGTCTTCAGGCAGCTACGCATGCAGGGCAGCCGCTGTGGGACAAGAAGGGCCTAGGGCCCGGCATCAAGACCTTGAATCGCACCTCGAAAGCTTTCCTGTCCCTTTCCGACGGCCTGCTGGTCCTCACTGTCCTGCGACTGAAAACGCCGACCGGCCTCGCACACAACCCATTCAGGAGCCAGATCGAACGATACACCAGACCTTTCCAGCCTTTCCTCGCCGGGGCGCAACCGGTGGAAGCGCTAGCTCGAGATGAAGGATGGCAGCTCGTGTTCAGTGACTTCCTCGATGGCCCGATCGACTGCATCTCCGAGGATTCCGGCTGGCTGGCGGTCTCTTATCGGGAGTATCGCGAGGAGGAGCAGGTCAACCGTGTGCGGATCTTCAGGCCGCAGAACCACAGCTCCGAGGAAATTTCCCTGCCAGGAAATGCCAGGTACCCCCCCCTCCCCCCCCCCTGGCGCGCTTAGACGCTCCCATCTTAATGCTTCTCCCCTCTCAGAGTGACTACTCTGGCGTTCATCAGCGAGACCCGAAGTCTGTACTATTCAAGGGAGAGCGATCTAAGAGGTTCGGCTTTCTTTGGTGTACTGCACTTTCATCCTTTGAATTTTCGCCAGTATTCCGGGTCATTCGTCTCAAGGACGACGGGTGGCGTTTCGGGCAACCAGGCCCCTTCGCTGACAGGCGGAACTTCGTGGAAACAGTGGTGATACAGCCTTTGCACTCCAGCGGGTGCGAGCGTAGCTCTGTCCTTCGATTGCGATCATATACGTCTAACGCGAGCGCAGGAACATATCCGCCGTCCTTTCCGTCTCCATCCAAGTACGGGACAGCCAAGCGTCCGTCGTCTTCCGGACGTACACGTCCAGCAAGGAGGACGACGAGTGGCAGCAATCGTCGACGTACTGGAGCCACGACCTCATGTTCCACGACAGCATCCATTCCCTGACCGTCGCCGCCGCGGCGAGCACCGACCTGAAGCGCGTCGTCGTCTCTCTCGGCCACCTCACTCTCGGCCTCGAGCACCACCACGGGTCGAGAAATCTCTACACGGCCCAAGAACTTGTCATCTCGGAGGCCTATCTGTTTGAAGGTGCGCCGATTCCAAAGTAGCTCATCTGATTCGAATTCTGAGATTGCATCAGGGCTGCGGATCGTCGGTTATTCAGAGGACGGTCGGACCGTCCTGGCCCTCACAGACGACGGCGAAGCGCTGGTGCTGCAGAGATCCTCTGCGGCAAGCGGAGGAACGTTCCTCGAGCCGCTCGCCGGGGGCTACCAGCGCTTCGGCGGGAGGAAGTTCAGCGACGTGCTGGCGGACCTGCTGGCGCTCTCGGCCAAGGGGGGGGGCAACGCCTCGAGCTCGAGCTCGGGGACGCCCCGTCGTTCCCGCGAGGAGGGCCCACCGGAAGTGGAGGAGTGGGGCGGCATCCGTGGCGGCAGAGGGTCGGACTCCTCTCCAGAGGTGCTCTACCTGGACGTTGAAGGTGCCAAAATTGAAGTTCTGCCTCGCTCGCAATTAATATTGCAACCGGTCGGTCTTGACAAAGCGGCAGGGTTTTTCTCGCCGCACAGCCGGGATTCTCCAATCCGCTACTCGGCGCTGGCGGCCCTGCACGTCTCCCACGAAGGGGAGGATTTCCTGCTGCTCGCGCACTCGCATGGATACGTCTCCTTCTACAAGCTCTCCTCTCAGCTGTCGATCAAGGGGGGCCTGATCGCTTTTGCAAGATTGAGGTCCGTTGTGAACGTTTTCAGTCGCTTCATCCTTCATTAATATCGCTCGTGTTAATAATTGTTGTGGCTCTTGCTCAGGTGGAAGCTGATCGTAAAAACTATGGGACTGGCCGCGCTTCTGGTGCTGGGGGCGGTCGCGGCGCTCTCCATGCCTAGAAGGATTACGATCAGGACCGGTACCTTCACTGCGTATACACCTGCAGCCGCAGCTGCCCAGCCCCAGCCCATGGTTGTCCCGCCTCGGCCCCCGGCCCCACTGCAAGGGCCTGGATGAACACTTATCAATTGAAACGCTTGAATTAAATAGAACTGAGTAGTGAGCCCTCGGCCACGGCCGCGGGCGGCGGGCGGGCGGGCGGCGGGTCGCTGCGTCGGAGTGCCATCATAAGAATATATTCGAATTGAATTCCAAACCTATCATGAAACGAATATTCACTCATAATTCGAAGCCCCTAAAGTCTACAGGCTTGATAGGGACCCCTAATAGTTTGCCGGGCGGGCCTCCCAGAATCTCAGCCGAGACAGATCTCTAGAGTGCGGCTGCAGGTCTCGAGGGGGCGGCCGGCAGCGGGGCCAGAGCCCTAGAGAGCGGTCAGGGTCAGGCCCCCGCGGCGATGTTCTCGACGAGGATGCGCTGCCCGAGGGCCAGGCGCTTGAGGGCCTGCTCGAGGGAGAGCTCGGCGGGAGGGGGCGGCCCCGCCGAGGCGCTCGCGAGCCGCTGCTTCCGCGCCGCCCGCAGCGCATCGGAGACGTCGCCCACCGCATCGGCGAGGACGCGGTTCAGCTGCCCCGCGCGGCCCGCCGGCGCCCCCGCGGGGCCCTCGACGGGCTCGGGCGGCCGCGGCGCCAGCGCCTCGCGGGTCCACGCGCGGCCCTCCGCCGCCGCCGCCATCGGCGCGGTCGGGGCCTCTCCGCCGGCGCCCGCCCCGCCCCGCCCCGCGAGCAGCTGCGGGGCGAATGAGCTCATACGATATCTGAGTTCAGCGAGGCGGGGCTGGGCACACGGAGAGGGGGAACTCGAGGATGTTGAGGGGCGGGGCTGCAAGGCGTCCTCTCAGAAGAAAGCTTTCAAAGGGGGAGAAAACGGGGGCGCACGGAGGTTGTGGTCGGGCCCCGCGTAGGCCGTCACCAGCCGCGAGAAGGAGAGGCACTGCGGCCGGGCGCGGGGCAGTATATAAGACAGGCCCGCAGCCGGACAGGGCGGGGCGGGCGCGAGCTCGAGGCGACCGCACCCGCTCGTACTTGGCGTTTCCGGCGTGGCTGCTCTCGAGTTAGGAAGGAGAGGGCGCGGGCGAGGCTTTGGAGGGGCGGCGGGGCGGGGCGGGGCGGGCCTCTTGTAGGTGGAGGAGAAGGAGGCGATGAGGAGGTTCAGCAGCAGGATGTTCGCGCACGCCATATACACCATCCTGCGCCGGCGCCGCAACCTCAGAAGCGGCGGCGGCGGCGGCGGAGAGGCGGGGGCTGGGGCGGGGGCGGACATGACGAGGGGGGCGAGGAGGGGCGGGGAGGTGGCCGGCAGCTCCCGAAGTCAAAGGCCCCGAAGAACGCGTGCACGAACTGATCCGAAGAGGGCCGTCAGAAAGGGGGGAAGGGTGGGGGGGGGGGGGGGGGGAGGAGGAGGGAGGCGCGGGCCTGGGGAGGACGCCTGAGAGGAGGGAGCGGAGGGAGACGAAGAGCGCCTCCTCCGGCGGCGAGACCAGCGCTGTGCAGGGCCGCGTGGCGGGGGCGGGGGGGGGGGGGGGGAGGGGGGGCCTTCGGACCGTCGAGGACCTGGCATGGGGGTCAGGAGGAAGCGGAGGGGTGGGGTGGGGTGGGGTGGGGGAGAGGGGGGGGGAACCTGGGAGAACCCGAGCGTCATGACGACGATGACGAGGAGGTACGTCCCGAAGTCCTTGAACAGCTTCCCTGAGGGGCAATCAGGGGGGTCCAGGCGGCAGGGGGGTACTGGGCCGCCGCGCGCCCAGCACGGTAAGGATGAATCCGAGGCGGTTGCTCATCATCTGCAGGGCACAGCGGTTCGGAAAAGAGAGGCGGGGGGGGAGGGGGGAGGGGGTACAGGGTGGGCGCACGGCGATGTGGAGGGGCCGGACCCAGAGAGGTACGGCGTTGAAGCTGATGACGACCCAGGCGGCGCCCTCGAGGCCCTCCGAGCGCGCCAAGGCCGCCAGCAGACGCCTGCCGCAGCGGCTCAGGCGGGGGAAGGGGGGGGGAGGGGGGGGGTAGGGGAATGGCGCGCACATGGAGCCGCCGACCTGCGAACAACGAAGCCTCAGAAAGAAACAAACGGAGGAGACAGAGGGGAGCAGAGCCCGCGCACGGCGAAGAAGGCGAGGATGGTCAGGTCCGCAATGTTCCAAGGGTCCCGCCTGCGCGCGCGCGCCGCTCAGCTGAGCGGCTCAGCTGAGCGCCCGAGCCCGGGGCGGGGGAGGGGCGGGGCTGGATGGCCGGCCGGCCGGCTCGCCCGAAGGCGTCCGGCCGAGGGCCGCCGCTTAACCGATCGCCCACGCCTACGGCCGCAACGGTGCAGCCGAGGGCAGCTGACTATACTCGAGTGGACGCTTAGATTTAAGCTTAGCGCGCCGAGCGCCCAAGCCCAGGGCCCGCCGGCTCGCCTGAAGGCGGCCCAAACGAGGGCGCGCAGCTAATTAAAAGTGCGCCGAGGGCCCAAGCCTAGGGCGGGGGGCGGGGCGGGGGCCGGGGGCCGGCTCGCCTGTAGGCGGTCGGGCCGAGGGCGCGCAGCTAACAACTATAAGCGCGTGAACCCTTCGATTTAAGCACATATAATATAATCAGCGCGACGAGCGCCCAAGCCGAGGGCGGGGCCGGCTCGCCTGTAGGCGGTCCAGCCGAGGGCGCGGAGCTGCTGGACCTCGGAGACCGCAAAGCCGACCACGAAGAGCCCCAGCACAATCTGGGGGAGGGGCAAGTCAGATCAGATCAGATCGGATTGGATCAGAACGGGGGGGGGGGGGGGGGGCGGGGGGAGGGTGGCGGGCCTCGCGGATGGGGTACGGGTCGATGAAGGCGGTTTTCTGCGGGGCGGGGCGGGCTCAGCGGGGGACGGGGGCGGGAGGGATGCGAGGAGGGGGGGGGGGGGGGGGGGAATAAGCTGGGGGAGGAGAGATAAGCGGGGGCGGCGTCTAATAGCCTTGCGAGCGTAGTCGGGCGGGGGCCGAGCGGGCGGGCGGGCGGGCGGCGTCTAGTCCCCTCCAGCCTCCGAGTCTCAGGCGGGGCGGGGGTTGGGCCGGGCCCGGTGGATAAGAGCGGTGCGACGGGAGGGGGGGGGGGAAGGAGGGGGGAGGGGGGAAGGAGGGGGGGAGGGGGGGGCCAAGAGCCGGCGAGGGGGCCGGGCGGGGGCCGGCCTGGTGGATGGCGACGGTGAGGGCCGGGGGCTGGGGGCCCCGGGCCCGGGCTGGGGGCCGGGGGGGGCGGGACGGGGCGGGACGGAATAAGGCGGGAGGGGGGTCCTGAGGCGGGCCTGGTGGATGACGACGGTGAAGGCGGCGAGGAAGAGGACGTACGAGACGATGTCCAGCACGAACTTCACTGGGGGCGGGGCGGAGGAGGGGCGGGGCGGGGTAGGGCGCGGCTCAGGGTGGAGGGGGGGGGGGGGCGGGGGGCGGGGGTAGGCTTTGGGGGCGGGCACGGTAGGTGGGGAGGCAGGGGAGGCCCCGGCGCCCCGGGTAGGGCCGGCTCCACAGGTCGAAGAGGCGCAGCTGCGGGCGGGCGGGCGGGGGGTCCGTCAGGGGCTCCGTCGGGATCGAGGCCCCAGCTTAGATAAATCCTAGTCAACGATGGATCGTTCTTGATCGATCCGTTGAACTTTGAAAACCTAAAACACAACTAGATCCCTTAGCCCGGGCGCGGGCGGGCGGGCGGGCACCTGGAGGCGGGGGTCGGTGAGGAGCTTGACGGCCCCCGCCGCGATCCCGAGCTCCACCTGGCCCCGCCCCGCCCCGCTGAGGAGACGGGGGTGGGGGCGGGGCGGGGCGGGGGCGGGGCGGGGACCCGGGAGGGGGCCTAGGCTAGGGGGACCTAGGCGAGGAGGAGCCAGATAGACGGCTGCGCCCCGGCTCCACCCAGCTAGGGCCGGGGCCCGGTTCAGGGGCCGGCTTCGAGAGGGGCGCACGAGGGCGAGGAGGCGGTCGGTGCCGGTCGGGGAGCGCCAGTCGTCCCCGGAGCGCGGCTCCAGCTCCGCCGCCGCGTCCGCCAGCTGCTCCGCCCTCCGCAGGTACTGCTCCCCGTACACTGCGCGGCCCGGCGCGGGGCGGGGCGGGGCGGGGCGGGGCGGGGCGGGGCGGAGTTAGAGGGAGGATTTAGAAGAACAGCTATCAGATTGAGCTATCAGAACAGCTAGGTGAAGCGAGCAGCGGCCCGGGGCGGGGCGGGGCGGAGTTGGAGGGAGGAAAAGACTGTCGCTGGCAGCTAGCAGGTTGAGCTGACTCAGTGAGCAAGAAATTCGACTAGGCTAGGTGAAGCGAAGTTGGCTAGATTAGACTGGCTAGATTAGACTAGGAGAAGCTACCATCGCGCTTGGAAAGCTCAGACCGAGCTAATTACAAACTGAGCGAAAGCGGGGGCGGGCACCGTCCTCTTAGCTTAAGCTTAAGGCTAAGGCTCCAAGCTAAGGCTAGGCTAGGCTTAGCGGTTCTTACTTCTTAGCTGGCTAGGCTAGTTCTTAGCGGTTCTTAGTTCTTTAGCGGTTCTTAAGGCTAGGCTAGGATTTAGAAGAACAGCTACCAGATTAATAAGCTTAGCTAATTCTAAGCCCAGCTGCAGCGGGGGCGGCCCGGTGGGCACCGTCCTCGGCGGAGCGGACGCTGAAGACGCCCTCCTTGCCGCGCTCGCGGAAGGCCGCGGAGAAGGCGAGGTACGCGTGCATCGGGAACGCCGAGAAGCGCTGCGGGAGGGGCGGGCGGGCGGGTCGGCTCCGGCGGGGCGGGGCGCAGGAGGTGCGGGAGGCGCCGCGGCGCAGGCGCTAGCTATAGTCCCCGCTCTATAGCTAGGCACTATAGCCAGGGGACGCCCCACCGTCCGCTCGGCGCTGGCGGCTGCGGGCGCCAGGGGACGAGGGGACGCCAGGGGACGGGGCGAGTGCGCGGCGGGAGGCGCGGCGCTGAGGAGGTGCTGCTTGGCGCGCTCCGCCCTCCGGCGCGCGCGTGCGGGTAGCTAGGCGGAGGTGCTAGGGGCGCTCCGCCGCGCGCGGCGCTCTAGATCTCGGCCGCTCGCTCGCTCGGGCTGCTCGCTCGGGAGGGACGGGGCCGGGCACCTGGAAGGGGACCTCAAGGCGGAGCCGCACGACCTCGCCGACCACCGCCGCGCCCTCCGCCGACAGGTGGAAGTGCCTGCGGCGCCGGCGCGTTTGAAAAGGGCGGCGGCCGGCGGAGTGCCGGGGACGGCCTGCGCACCTTCCCGTCTGCGAGAAGATCTCGACCTCGCAGTTGGGATCGTCGAGAACAGCGGAGACGGCGCGCTCGAGGTCGCGGCGGCCCTCGCGGTTCCGCTCGAAGTCCTGCGGCGCCGCGGGCGGGTCGGCTCGGCTCGGCGGGGCGCGGCGAGCGATAGCTACAGCAACTTAGAAGCGCTCTCGCTGCGTAAGGCTAGACGCTGCATCGTGCAGCCGATGTCGATGTACGGGGCGAGGCGCTTACCTGCAGGGTCGGATGCTTGCTCAGGATCGCGGCCAGCACGGCCAGGGGCCGGTTCTCGGGGCCGGAAACGAAAGGCGACGGCGGCAGCGGCGATCGGACCCCCGGCGGCATTCGCGGCTGTGCGGCGGCCGTTGAGAGCTCGACGAGTCGGCGGCGCTCGGCGTCGAGCGAGGCGTCCATGAGAGCCTTCGCCGTGCTGGGCGAGAACATCGCCCGCGGGCCGTCCGGTCCGACGGCCACCAGCTGCGCCATGTGGATAGCTAACCGCGAAGAAATTGGCGGAAATGGTGTACCCGCCGACGCTCGACGCTGTCAACCCGGATCGATATCCCGGACTTCGCGGGACCCGCTAGCGCTGCACATGCCACGGCTGTACGTTATTACCCCGCGCGCCCGGCCTCGAGCTCTGAGCGCGAGGCTCCGACTCGGAGAACTGCGAGGCTCCGAGGCCGTACGTTATTACCCCGCGCGCCCGGCCTCGAGCTCTGAGCGCGAGGCTCCGACTCGGATCATGAGGCCCCCAAATTAAAATAAGTTTGAGATCCGATATCGATGATGGCCGCGCGCCGCCCCCCCCGCGCCCTCCCCCGCCCCCGCGGCCGGCACCCCGGGCCCCGGCCCATATGCATGCATATGCAGGCCGGGCGGCCCGGCGGGCCCGGGCCGGGGGTCGGGGGCGGCACGCGTACGGGCTAGCCTAGTAGGCCAGTACTAGTACCATCAGCGAGCAACCCCGCCGGCGCGCGGCCGCTGCCGCTGCTGTGCGGAGGCGTACCTCCCGCTTTCTATTCCTTGCAAGGAAAGGTCGCTCATCGATCGCGATCTGGCCTGGGCCATGGGCTATAATATTAATTATAAATATAAGCTAATTAATATAAGGGCGCATGAAGAGGCGGGGGCAGCTATAATAGCAGCGCAGGAGGGGTAACCGGGGCGGGGGGGGAGGGGAGGGGGGGGAAGGGGGAGGGGGGGCGGAGGGGCTTAAGGGGTGAGGGCCGGGGACGGAGACATGGACAGGGGTCGGGGAGACACGATGTGTACCAGTGGCGGGCTAGAAAGGAAAGGGGCCCGGGGTGGAGGGGCGGTTCAACGGTTGTCAGATCTAGAGGCCTGGGCGGCGGCCAGCCGGCGCAGCGGCGGCGGCGGCAGCAGCAGCGACGGCGCCCCAGGGCTTGAGGACCATCGCATCCTCGTCCCAGAACTCGGCCCCCAGCGCGCGCGGCGAGAGCTCAGCGGCTGACGGCGCCGCTCGATATCGGGAGAAGAAGCAAGGCCTGGAGCGGAGGGCGGATCGGTTATGCGATTAGAGGCCGATGGCCGAGGGCGGAGGCCGCGGCGGGGAGAGGGGGAAAGGGGCGAGGGGGGGGGGCTGGAGCTCGAGGGTGGGTGGGGGGGGTGGGGGTTAAAAGGGGGGGGGTTGAAAGCGCGCGCCCCTCAGCCTCGGAGACGGGATGCGAGGCGCGGGGTGCACGTGAGGCCCAGGGCGGGGCTAGGGCGGAGGCCTGGCCATGGGCCCAGGAAGCTTTTAAGTCGCCCCTCGCGATCGGGACCGGCTCGCTTTAAAAATCAACCGCAAGCTCAGCTCATATGTGTGAAGAGGCATATAATTCGGTGGCAATAGATAGCCTAAGGTGGCTTAGATGGGGCGGTAGAGTTGAAACGCTTTATCGCTCTCGGCTTTGTTCTTTAGAATCGCTCAGCTTCACAAATAAGGCTCGGCTCACGTATGCGAAGAGGACGTATTCGCGGATGAGCCGCGCGATGATGGCGTGGTCGACGTTGCCCGCCTGGATCCTGATCATGCGAATTGCGGAAGTCAACGTTCGACACGATACTCGAGAGCGACCACAACAGCAGATCGAATGGGGCGCGGACATTGCCGCCGTGATCGCGAGGCGCTGCTCGGCGGCCCTGGCGGTGACCTCCTGGCAGCGGTCCCACAGCGAGGGCCCGCTGACTACGGGCGCGGCCCCGGCCGCCAGCGGCGCGCTCGCCCAGCCGGCCTCGGCCGCCGGTGGCGCGCGCAGCGAGGGCCCGCTCGCCGTTGCCACAGGCGTGGCCGCGGCCGCGGCCGCCATGGCCGGCGCTGCACGCGCAGCGGCGCCGGAGAAGTGCGTGCTGCGCAGGCTCCGCTGTGATGCGGGGCGAGGCGACGCCTGCGCGGGCGGGGTGGCGGGGCGGGCGCGGGCGCACGAGTGCTGCTGCCCGCGCAGCTGGCCAGGCGCGGCCGCGGCCGCCGGGGCCCGGGCCGCTCCGGAGCTCGAGCTCGAGCTCGAGCTTGACCCGAGGGCGCCCGGCGCCGCCGCCGGCCCCGGCGGAAGCCGCCGGGGCGCGGAATTCGAAGGCGCGGCCCCCCGGGTACGCCTCTCCCTCGTCGCTCGAGCTCGACGACGAGCTCGAGATCCACGACTCGGGGTTCCTTCATTTGCAACACGCGCGCGCGAGTCAGCTCTAGAAGCCACAACGAATTATGATATAATATATAGCTTCAGGGGGACGATCGCTTTATCTTTATATAAGCTTCTCGAGAGTCAGTTTATATAAGATTCATTTTATATGAGCTTCTAGAGTCAGAGTCAGTTTATATAAGCTTCTCGAGGTTATTATATATGCTGGCGCACTCGGTTGGCCACGGCCCCGCATCCGGCGCCGGCGCCGGCGCCGGCGCCGGCTCGCCTCCCCCAAAAGCCATATATATATGCATGGCCGCCGCCGCCGCCGCCGCCGCCGCGGCCGCCGCCGCGCCGCCGCCGCTCCCACCCGCCCCGGCATCCTCCTGGCCATGGCCGTGGCGGGCCTTCTCGGCCGCGAGCACCTGCCTCCGCGTCGCGTTCTTCGCCACCGCTCTGCGCAAAAGCAATGCGGCGGTGAGGGCCTGTACAAGATCCAGGCTTTATAATTAGAGACATGTAAAGGTATGTTAATGCTGTCGATATATTCGATATATCCAATTATAGTAAGGCTGCGACTGGGCGTGTATGTACGCACGCCGCAATTTTGTCGCGGTTCTTCTCGTACATGGCCTTGAGCTCGAGGAGGCCGCCGGGGTGGTCTGACTTGATGCGCGGGACGATGTACTTATTTATGTACTCGACTTTCTTGGGGAAATCGAACTTCCGGAAGCCGAGCCCGAGCTCGAGGCGCTTTGCGGTCGCCCGGTCGATGAAAGCAAGGGCCGGGTCGTGCCTCGTCGCCAGGTCGTACCTGCAGCGATGTGTATCGAGCGAGCAAACGTGAGAGAGAAGACGGTTTTTAATCTTTATATAGGGCCTAGCCGAAGCTTGAGGGGCGCCGGCGGACGGGAGCGCGCATGCGCATGCTAGCTCACAAGAGGTCGTACTTGTCGAGAAGCCGTCGTAGATGTCCCGTCGTAGGGGAAGCCGTCGTAGAGGTCCCTGGGATGCAGATCAATGCGCTCAACGTCGCCCGCTGGCCGGACGCCGCCGCAGAGCGCTGCCGGCCGCTGGAGAGGATTGGGAACAGTTCACGTGCACGTGCACCGTGAACTGTGCCCAATCGACATGCCAGCTCTTCCACACGCACTGCGTCCAGTGCGTCCTTGCAGATTGCAGTCGATGCTCAGCGGGCTTCAGGAGAGCTGCTGGCGCCCGCCTGCGGCGACCCCGCGTCCTCGATCGCTCGAGGCTGGCGGCGTTCCCCGCTCGCACGGCACGGCGCGTCGGCGTGATGCAAACGGCGCCTGAGAGCTCTAGAACCCCATCTGCGCCACCGGCTCGCGCCTCAGAGTCGAGGCTGGACGGCGCGCTTGCCACACGAACCGATGCTTAAAGCTTCGCTCCGCGAGCGCCGCTTGGGGAAGCCGTCGTAGAGGTCCATAGGATGCAGATAAATGTGCTCGATGTTTCCCACAGGCCAGAGCCGCCCGCAGAGCGCTGCCGGCCGCTTGAGAGGATTGGTCGCAGTTTACCGTAAAACGCGCTCAATCGAGGGGGTACGGGATACGCGCGTCGCCGCCTGCCTGGGCCGTCCCGAGCGGTCGGATTGGCGCCTTTGTCACGTATGCAATCTTCGGGGACTTCCACTGCGTCCAGCGCCCGCTGGTCTCCAGGTCCAAGTCGCAGCTGGCCACTGGACCGGAGCCGCAAGGCCCACTGTGTCGTGCAGCAGCTGCGGAGATGTAGCTCAGCCTCGGTGTGCAGCCCGTCACGCGGCTCTCTCTTCGGAATTCTCGGAGTCCACGGATAGCAGGGCCACTCGCTACATGCGCAGGCCGAAGGTGCCGTGACACGTGGTGCCCCGCAAAAGCCGCGTTCATTCCTCTCACGCGTACGGAGCAGAGCGCGTCCGGGCGTCCTTGGGGACGCGGCCGCAGAGAAGCCTCGCCTGAGGCGTGCAGGGCTCGGCGAGCGTACTGACCTGTGCCGGCCTCGGGTGCGCATCGCCACCGCGCCGCTGGCCTAGTCCTCGCTAGCGCTCACAGCCCGCCCCGCGCGCAGCTGGAGCGGACGGAAGTACAGCGGGACGGGCGATGTGACGCCAGCCGGGCCAGGGGGCGCACTGCTCGACGTTTTCCCCGCTCCGCCGCGCGACCGCGTCCGCTCCGCCCCCCTAAGCTGCGCCGGAGCGGGGCCCCGTGCGGCCCCGGAGGCAGAATGGCTTCGCGCCCTCGGGCGGCCCCAGCCGGCCGGCCCTCTGCAGCTGCCCTTCAGGCCTCGCGCGGCGGGCCACGCCGGCCCCCGCCGACGCCGGCGCGAGAGGCAGCCCCGCAGCTTAAGCGGCGGCGAGCTCAGAGCTCGCCCTGTGCCGCCCGCGTGCCCTACTACTCCTCGCTCACAGCTCAGCCCGCCCCGCACGCTCAGGGCACTAGCGGGCCGGCCCTCTGCAGCTGCCTTTGTTGGATGGCCAATGCATATGTAGTCCGTGGCACCCGCCCTACGCCCTCCGAAGCCCCGAGATCGAGGCTGAGCCATCCACTGCAAAAACGATACAAATGCTTCTATGATACCTTCCGTCGCACTATGGCGTACCGGTATATCCGGGCGGAGGGGGAGGGCGGCGTGGAGGGGTGGGGGGGCGCCGGGCCCGTCGCCAGGCCTTGGCACTCGAGTTCCAAGGGGGGGAGCTGCGCATGCGGATGCGGCTGCGGCTGCGCATGCAGGCCGGCGTCGACGTCACCTCCCGCGCCGAATGCGGATCCGGAGCCCGAGCGGGCTTGCTCAGCACGTGCAGCGGGGCCGGCGCCAGCAGCGACGGGACTGGACAGGCTGGGTCGCGGCGCCGGCGCCGGCGCCGGCGCCGGCGGCCCCACGGCGAGCCCCGCGTCACTCCCCGGGGAAGGAGCCGACTCGTCGTCAGAAGCGGACCCAGAGGGGGAGGGGGACGAGCCGGTCTTCTTCAGGGGGCGCAAGGGGGCGCGCCCGGCGCCGGTGTATGTCGACGGGCGGGCCCGCTTGAGCGTCACGGCCCCGCTGTGCAGGGCGGCCCACGTCTTGTGGGAGAGGACCTCGATAAGGAAGGAGGCGACGGGGCGGCCCGAGCCGGCCACGGACACCTCCAGCAAAAGGGGCCGCCAGCTCACCAGGAACGAGGTTGTCCCTGCGAACGAAGCGTCGGGGGTACAGATTTGGACAAGGATCCGGGGCGGCGCCCCGCGGCCGGCGCACGGCATCCAAATCGGTCTTCGGTGTAGCCGGCGTCGTTCACGCGGAGGAACAGCTCGGGGCACGGTACCCCGGCACGCTTCGAGCCCGGGGGGTACCCCGCCAGCGCGAACTCCGATTCCGCCTGCCGTGCCCCGCTCCCGGGGCTCTCGAAAGCCGCCACCTCGCCCGTGTCTGACGCACCGCTCAGCGGGCGCGGCGCTGGGAGCACGGGGGGGAGCAAGTGGGGGGGGGGGGGGGGGGGTTTGGCACACCGGCGAAAAGCAGGCGCACGCGCAGAAGGCAACCGAGAAGGGAAGGATCGCCCCCCTGTTCTGTCGACGGAACGGCAAGCCTGTACTGCCTGCGCGGGCCGATTCGAATGCGAGTCACGAGCCGGCCGGCGGCTGGCGGGCCGGGCCGCGGGTGGTGGGCTCCGCACTTGAAGCTGATAAGAGGGTAGTCGAGCTTCGGGTCCCGTGATCGCTGCACCTCGAATGGTCCAATGGTGCCCCCGATGCGCTGGCAGGGACGTCATCGGCGGAGGGGAGCGCATGGGGAGCCGGCGAGGCGTTGACGCGCGCACGCGCGGGCGCACCTTGAGCTTGCCGTGCGCCACGACGACGGGGAATGGCGCAGCGCGTATGATTTGATTGAATCGTTTTGCGCCGGAAGCCGAAGCTTGCAGTGCCTCCGAGGAGACTGCGGGCCAGCCGGCGTCATCGCGACCGGCCGCGGAGCCGCTGGAGCTGGCGGAGCCAGATCGTGGATCGATTATCGGCCGCTCCATTACAATGCGCGCCGTCAAGGCACGCTTCCCCGACGCTGACTACGGCCGCGCGCGGCCGACCGTCGCGCGTATCGGACTGTCGGACCGGACGTCAATCCGAGCACGCGCACGCTCGTGTCGGCTAGCCGCGCCAGGAAAACCACTTGCGACGACAGCTGCAGCTATCGTATTGCGCAACCGCTGCGCTACCAGCAAAACGGCCGGATCGACGGGTCGGAGGTTGGGGACGCGGTTCGAGACACTTACGGAGGCTGGAGTTACCCGCGCCAAAAGCGCACAGGGGGGTGCTCGTTGATGCTCGCAGCTCCGGCGGCACGCGCTCGTGCGGAGCGGCCGTGGCTGCTTTGCTCTTGGATGCAAAAAATTCACAGCCGGGTACCCCCAAGAAGCTCTGGGACCCGAGTCTGGCCTGGGGCCTGAGCCTGGCCTGAGGTACCGTAGCTACGCATACGCATACGCTGGACGCGTACGAGCGACGCGCGCCGCGCGGCAGCCCGCAAGGGCGGCCCCGGGCGCCGGCGGCGATGCGCGGCCGCGATTCGCGGAGCTGGCGCGGCGTAATTATCCGCTGCTGCATCATCGCGCTCTCTTTCCTCCCTTTCTTCGCGCTGCTTCGAATATCGGGACCGCTCGGTGCGTACCGTGGTCGCTGCTCCAGTCCTGCGCTCACCGCGCGCCTTAGATGAGCAGGAGGCGTTTACGCGCATGACGCGAAGAAAAGGTGGCGTCGAGGCCACCCTCGTACGCGCTCGCCCGACGCCCGCCCGGCGCTCTCGGCTGAGTGTGAGGCAGGCCGACTGCCTGCCCCACCTCGCCCCGCCGCTGCCGCGGGACGTCGAATGGAGCGAGCGACTTTTCAGGATGATCTCAGAGTACGCGTGCTGCGGCTCGTCGGGCGCGTCGATGCCGGAGCTGGCGCCACCGCCGGCGCCCGTAAGCTACGACCCGCTCCCGCCGGATGCGAGGAAGCTCCTGGAAGCGGAGAAGTGCTTCGTGCGGCCAAAGCTCGGTGCCCGACGAGCCCCGCACCGGCGCTGCGCGGCCGTCGATGTCGAGCGCGGCCAACGCCTTCGCGCACGCACGCGCATGCGCAGGCCCCAAGGTGGACCTGTGCGTGTACGAGGCGGCGCACGACAACATGATCTCGAAGTCGATCGTGCAGACGGGCGTCTGGGACATCGACACCATGCGCTTCCTCCAGTTCGCCCTCGAGGACGAAGCCCCGGGGATCGTCATCGACGTCCGTCCCGGCCCCGGACCGCCTCAGCGCAAGACCGCGTGACCGCGTGACCGCGTGACCGCTCAGCGCCACGCCCTGCGCGCAGGTCGGCGCGAACATTGGCCTCTTCACCCTGTCGGCGGCCGCCATGGGCCACACCGTGCGCATGCGCCGCGCCCGCCCGCCCGCCCGCCCGCCCGCCCGTCCGCGTCCCCGCCGTCGCCTGAGGCCCCGAGTCCCCCTGGGCCCGGTACGGTACCGCAGGTCTTCGCCTTTGAGCCATTTTCTGAGGCGCGCCGCCCGCCCTCCCGCCCTCCCGCCCTCCCCCCCCCCCCCCCCCCCCCCCGCCCCCCCGCACCCCACCGCCGCCCAGCGAGCCGCTTCCCGCGCAGAACGTAGCTCGTCTGGCGGCCGGCGTCGTGCGGAACCGGCTGCAGGGGCGCGTGCGGCTGTACCCGGCGGCCCTCTCGGACTCGCGCTTCGCGGCCGAGATCGCCGTGGAGGGGACGAACCGGGGCGGGGGTACCATCCGCCGCAAGCCCACGCTCCTGCGCGAGGACATCGGGGTACCCCCCCATTTGCCGACTTCTCCGTCCCCCTAACTCTCGCTGGGCAGGAGGCGCGGCCGCTGGACGACTGGCTGGGGGCGGTGGAGGCCGAGCTGGGGGTCGCCGTGGGCGGCCCCGCGCCCTCCCTCCTCCTCCTCAAGCTCGACGCTGAGGGCCACGAGCCCCGCGTCCTCGCGGGGGTACGCCATCGTTTCGCCCCGCGGGCTCGGCCGGGGCCGACCGGAGCGCAGGCGGCGCGGCTCCTGGCGGCGCAGCGGCCCAAGTTCGTCGTGCTGGAGGTCTCCCCCGCGCTGGTCCGCCCTGCCCCGCCCCGCCGCCCGCCGCAGAGATGCCAAGCTGTAAGCGGGGGCGGGCGGGCGGGCGGGCAGATGGGCGCGGCCGGCTGCAGCTTCCGCCGCGTTGTGGAGGTGCTACTCCGCGAGGGCGCCTACTGCGCCTTCGAGGGGGCGGCCCTCGACCCCTCCGCGCGCCTCGAGGCCGGCAACGCGACGGGGGTAGAGGAGTGGGCCGAGCGCGCAGCCCGCCTCCACACCGACGACCTCTTCTTCGTTCGCCGGCGCGCCCTCGATTTTGGGCCGCGTCTTCCTTCTTTCTTGCCTCGAACTGATTCTTTGGGCTCGCTCGCAGGGGCTCCGGCATCGCGACCTGCCCATAGCCGCGACCCGGTTCCAGCCCCGCGGACTGCAGGTGCCCCTCTCCGGAGCCGGGGATCTGTCAGGGCGCGCCGCCCGCCCGCCGCACGCGTGGCCGCCGCGGCTGTGGATGCGCGGCGCGCGGCCGGCCGGCCGGCCGGTTACGGGCCCCAGGCCGACCGGCCGTGGAGCGGCACTGGTGGGCCCGGCGTGAACCCCGCGACGCGTCGGCGAGAGGCCGCAACATTAACCGGGCGGGCGCGCAAATCCCACCGCGGCGCACCGCATGCGATGCCGCCAGTCTCCGCCGTAGACGCCTAGCCCAGCAGGCCCCCTCATGCAGCGGCTGCCCCATTAGAGTATGCATATGGAGTTAATTTGCGCGCCGTCGGGCGCCCGGCCCGGCGTCACGATCGACCGGCTCTCTGATCATGAAACTTGAAAGGCCCTGTATATGCATGCAGCTGACGCTTAAGCTTGCCACCTCCGGACCCGGTCCCGATCGACGCTCGAGCTCTCGCCCTCGAGCTCGGCCCATTTGCACCCGTTTCGAATTGGACTGCCTTGTTTGCCTTTTTGTACGTATATACCGTAGTACAGTATATATAAGACGGGTACAGTTTGTTATTGGTACAATATTAAATTAGTGTCGCGAAAACTGAATTCAAATTCGAAAGCACTAGTTTGCCATTGCCACTGCAATCTCAGCCTAGTCGGACGTACTCTAATCTCAGACTACACTCAAAATCGCGATATCGAGGGTCCGATTCCGACCCGATCCCGATCTCAACGCCTCTATATCGCTAACTAAACGCTTACCTACGAACGCGTGAAGCTGCCCTGATCATGAGCGTACGAATGCGTTTACAGTACAGTAAGACCCGTCCGCGATCCACAGGGGATCAGAGAATCGATCTGCCTACATCTTTCACGCGAGGAAATTTGAATGCAAAATTATCACGGGACGCATCAATAGAAAGATGGGTGCACGTAATTGTTCCTGTACGCTAACGCTACCATACGCTGCAGCAGAAAGGAAAGAATAGTTATACAAAAGAGATAGATGATGAAGAGGATGTGCGGAACTCCGAAAAGCTCACGCCCCCACGGCGCCCGAGGGGACCTGTGGGGCATCGACGACGTCGATTATCTCGACATCTGCGGGCGCGGCGCGGGGTCAGAGCGGGGCCCGAAACAGAACGAAAACATAGAACGGGAGCGCGCCGTTGGAGCAGCCGGCCTTTAGCTTCGCGTTCTCCTCCTTCAGCTTCGCGTTGAGCGCCTCAGCGTCCCGCAGGCGCTTCAGCAGCGCCGCCAGCGCCTCTGCGCGCGGCGCGTCAGCGATGCGCGACCGGTTTTGCGCTTGCTCGCTCCCGCACGCTCACCGCTAGGAGAAGAGGCGGCGGCGGCGCTTCCCGCCCCGCTGTCGGCCGAGGCGCTGAGGGCCGCCTTCGACTTGCGGAGCCCCTGGACGTCCGATCGAATTCGCGTTCCGAATTCGCCCGCTGCGGTCGCGGTCGGTTCGCACGTGGCAGCGGTTTCCTTTTCTTTCTTTGCTAGGGAAAGGCGGCCGCACCGTTCTTGAACTCGCGGTCCGGGTAAAGGTCCGCCATCAATTTCGAAAACGCGGCCTTCTCCTCCTGGGTGAGGTCCTTCGCCTTCGGAGCGTTCCCGGTGACTTGGTCCCGCATCTCGCTGACCGCGTTCGCGAGCAAGTTCGCGGGGAGCCTGGGGGGGAAAGAGGGTGAGAAAGAGGGAATGTCGGCTGCGAACGGAGGAGCTCACTGCTCGACTGGGCTGAAGTTGTGCAGGCCCTTGGCGATCAGAACGGGGCGCAGCACGTCGCGGATCTTGAACAGCTGCGTCCAGTCAGCGACAGCGGAGCTGCGCAGACTCTCATCGCGGCGTACCTCAAAGACATCCTCCTTCAGCTTCTTTAATATGTCGGGGACTGCGTTGGTGAGATCAGAATCAAGCCAGGTCATGCAGCGACAACCAGCGATTCGAGCGCACTCTCGGTGATGGGGGAGCCCTTCCAAAGCTGCGCCGCAAGGCAGAATCAGTGAAAAAGCGAGCGACAGACATAGCTGAGACGCATGAGGGCGATTAGCTGGGTGGCAAGAGCACTAGCAGGTGGGATGGTGGTCATGCGGCACGAGCGATGCGGCGCGGCGCTAGCTTACCGACAGCGAGAGACGGATCATGTGATTCTTTATCTCCTCAGCTGTTACGGATTCAGGCGCCGAACGGGTGCTGGGCGCACGCGCGGCGGAACGCGCGCGCGGGGCCGCGCACGGGCGAGGTCTATCCTGAGGGCGCCGTCGCCGCCCATCGCAGGCATTGATGCCGGGTGCCGGGGCCTATCCCTCAGGCCTTCGGTCGACCCGCTCCGCGATCTGCTGCCTCCATGCACGCTTCCGCCTGCGCCCGACGCTCCCGCGCCCATGTCTAGCTAAATATCGATCCGCTACGCACGCCGTCCGACGCTAGCTTTTTCCCAGTTGCAACTTGCAAGCACTGCTGAACTGACCTTCGAAGGTGGCCGGGTTGGGGTACGACGTGAAAAGAACTCCGATCGCCGTGCGCGCGCCATGATTGCGCGGCAGTCGGAGGTTTTGATCATGAGCTCGACGTCCACCCCTCCCCTAGTACCTGTACCCCAGCAGCTGTTACCAGTTCACTTACCACATGTCACAGTGTACGCATACGTATACGTTCGAATTCGCGTACGTGCACGTGCGCATGCTGGGGTATGTATATATCGATCGCGATCGCGGGCCTACAGCTAGGCCGAGCGGGAGCGCTAGCGCTAGCGCTGCAGCTGGCGCTAGCGCATACATGCGCTAGCGCTCGGCGATTAGTATAGAGAGAGTCTAAATCCGTAACCGAGGCTTATTAATCCTAAATCTCTTAACTTATAGTAACCTGGTACGAAATTATTACAAAAGACTGAGGGAAGGCGCGGCGGCGCCCCTCGCGCGCCCCGCCTCCTGA
This sequence comes from Cyanophora paradoxa, assembly GCA_004431415.1. Taxonomy (NCBI): domain Eukaryota; class Glaucocystophyceae; order Cyanophorales; family Cyanophoraceae; genus Cyanophora; species Cyanophora paradoxa. The sequence continues at coordinate 116,618 of QPMI01000644.1, forward strand.
TCAGCTCATGTCGAGGACGCGCAGGCTCTTGGCGACGGCGGCGCGGCCGACGGCGCCCCCCGCGGGGCTCACGAGCCCCGCGCTGGAAGAGCTCCGGAACGTCACCGGCCGCGAGGGCGCCACCCAGCCCGTGGAGGGCACCTGCACGGCCAGCGCCATCGCCTTGAACTTGCGCGACATGGACGAGACGGGCCGCGAGCGCGCCGCGGACGCCGCGTCGCCGCCCTCGGCCGTCGTCGCCGCCGGGGAGACCGCCTCCTCAGCGGGGGGCCCCTCGTGGTGCGACTCCTCCCACTCGAAGCGGCGGCGGGTGACGGCGGCGCCGGGCTGCCGCACGAGGGTGCCGGCCGCGCGCGAGGGCCCCCGCCCCGCCTCCGAGCCTGCGTCCGATCGCACCGACCCCCGCCGCTGGTTCGAGACGCCGACGCCCTCCTCCCCGTCTGGGCGGGCGTCAGCATGGGCGGGGCGGGGCGGGGCGGGGCGGGGCGCGCCGGGGCTCGGGGCGTGCGGCCAGGCGACGTGGGCGCGCCCGTTGAGCGGGGCGCCGTCGGGGATGGTGGGAAGCGGCTTTTCGGGGAGGCGCAGGGAGACGCGGGGCGCGGAGTGGGCCCCGGGTGGGATGGAGTCGCCGTGGAGGGCCGGCCCGGCCGGCCTGGGGTTGGCGGGGGGCGTGAGGGGCGAGCCGGGGCCCAGGGCCGCCACCGCCGGCTCTGTCTGGCGGGGGGTAGGGCCCGCCAATGCCACGCTGAGGGGGGAGGGGTACTTGTCCGTCGCGGCGGGCGGGGGCGAGGGGGCCCACTGGAGGATGCCGGCGATGGAGGAGGGCGGGCTCTCCATGCGGTCGAGCAGCACGTTCGTGCTCCGCTCGAGGCTCCGCTGGTAGTTGTGCGTCGGGAAGTCGTCCGGGTCGTCCCCGATCGGGTCCGCCAGCATGCTGCCTCGCGCGCTCAGGCCGCTAGTATCCGGAAGGCGCCCCGCCCCGACCCCGCCCGCACCTGTGGATGCGGAGGATGGCGTGGTAGATGATGATGTTCGTGGTGAAGGCCGTCAGCGAGGCCACGACGCCGCCCTTGGAGCCCTCGTCCAGGGCCCTCCCCACCTGGGGAGGAGGAGGAAAGGGCTCAGGTGAGGGGGGGAAGAGGGGTCCGGGGGGGGGGGGGGGTACGGACCTGGCCGGCGCAGACCATGAAGAGGAGCATGAGGTGCAGGCGAACGACAAGGATTACAAGGTGTATGTAGCTGCCCAGGGGGGGGGAAGCTCCGTCAGGGGTACGCGGTGATCTGCGCGGGCGGGCAGGGCGCGGGGAGCGCACCTGTACGGGAGCAGCGTCGCCATGTACATGAAGAGGTCCGACGCGCTCCCGCTGCGCAACGAACGGACGAGCGTCAGCGGCGCGCGCGCCGAGAAGCAGGCAAAAAGGCAAGCAAGCGGGCAGGGGGAGGGCGGGCGGCGGGCGGACCGCATGAGGGTGAGGTCGTTGAGGAGGACGGGGAGCGTGTGCTCGGGGAAGACGAGGTGCCCGCCGGCGGCGATCTGGCGGAGGGCGTGCCCGATCCAGCCGTAGGCGACCGTGGCGCGGGAGGGCATCCCCCGCAGGTGCTCGTGCTCCTCGGGCAGCAACAGGCCCCGCTCCTCCAGGTCCCTGTACCCCCCCTCTTGTTAGATTCTCATTAGATGGATGCATGTGAGAGACCGCGCACGTCATGTCGTCCTGGCGGTAGGCCTGCTTGTAGATGAGGGCGTGGGCAAGGTTGAGGAGGCGGACGACCTCGCGCCGGGCGTGGGCGAGCGCCTCGTCGTCCCCCACCACGTGCGACCCGATCAGCATCACCAGGTTGTTGCTCCTGCGCGGCTGTGGGTGCCTGGGTGGGCGAGGCTGGCGTGTGGGCGGCCGCACCGCCCGATGACGCCCTGGATCAGGGTTCGCACGGACCACCAGCGCTGCATCGTGAGGGAGAGCAGGAAGCTGCGCGGGGCGGGCGCCTGACGTCGGCGGGAGTGGGGGGAGGAAGGGAGGTGGGTACGTGCCCGCAGAGGAAGGAGGCGAGAGTGCTGAGGGTCTGCATGCGGGGGCGCTGGGATCGGGGGCGGTGGAGGCGGGGATGGGCGGGGGGCGCACGAGGAACTCGGTCTCGCTGGGAACGGGTATGCACCACGCCGTCCGCGGCGAGGCGCTCGCAGCCACCGCGGCGGCCGCGGCCGCCGCTGTGCCTGCCGGGGCCGGGTCCTGCGACGGACACCGCAAGTAGCCTGCCGGGGGTGATCATGGGGCGCCGGAGGCCTGCGGGGCGGGGCGGGGCGGGGCGGGGGCGCGGACCGACGCCGTAGCATAAGAGGCACAGGACGGCGGTCGAGAGGACAGCGAACGAGTCGAGAACCGTCGACGAGAAGAGCCAGAGCCTGCAGGCGGCTCACGGCGCGGCCCGCGCAGGAGCTGGCGATCTACGGAATGCGTGCGGATGCGCGGCGCACCAGCTGAAGAATACTGTGCGCTCGGCGTCGTACGCGCTGATGTTGCGCCGGCGCTTCCCTTTGAAGTCGACGTCGTAGATCAGATGCGATGGCCTGAACCAGCGCGGGAGCCACAGGAGCCCCAGGATCTCGTCCAGGAAGTGGAAGAAGCCCTGGACAAGCGAGATAAGCCTGCCCCCGCCGTCCATCCCGCCGCCGCCGCCAGTCCTGCGCCAGGGCAAACGCGCGGCGTTAGCATCACGCACTTCGGCAGGGATCCGGACCAGCAGCCGCACCTTCTCAGCGAGGGGCCACGCTGCGACGCGGGCACGCTGTGGCCGACCCCACCGGCCCCAGGTATATGATAGCGGCCAAGAGCTCAGCGGGTAGAAGCCCTGGCGTAGCAGCCGCTCCCAAGCGGCCCAGCGGCGATTCGGCCAACTCAAACCAGTCGAGCTTGGCTGCACCGATGGCGTGCCATTCGTTCCACTGTCTGCCTCACTGCCCCCGTGCGAATCGTGCGCGCACCAGCGCGCTGTGTAGCCTCGAGCTCGGCCAGCGGTGGACTCTCTCGCAAGTTCGAGCTGGGGCGCAGCGCTACACTCTGGTCGCGCGCTGGTAGCTCTTGGCTTTTGCAGAGTGAAGCAGGACACTACAGCACCGCTTCGGCAGGCTTGCGGAACTAACGCCTTTCTGCCGAGCTTGTCACAATCCAGTACCCAACCAGGGCTGCTGCCGCGGCTCAGCGGCCTCAGCGCCTCATTTCCTCGCTGGTATTAGGCGAATAAAGACGCAGGAAGTGCGTGACAGGCCTACCGTGTGACCTGCACGTCGT